>CM030367.1:164395646-164666668 GCA_017893485.1 Hemerocallis citrina | reverse complement strand
AAGCACCGAAAGCTCTCCTTCCTCCAAGCAAGAACTCAAGCCACTCTTTCTTCCTTTTCTCTCTTTCTTTTCTTCTCTTTAGTTTCTTTTGATTTTTGGTGTAAAGTTCATGAAGTAAGGGGTGATATTTATAGGGCCAAATGGGTAAATGTAGAGACACACATTACCCAAATATAATCCCCATTATCAACAAAAAAAAACACCCACCATAAAATCAAAAACACAACTCCCATCCTTTCCCCTTCTATGGCCGGTCAACCCTTGATTTCCCTGATGTGCACTTTTGTGCGAGTGTACTCTACATGCACACACTCTTATTCATTTGTTTAATTATTTGTTTATAGCATAAATGTATATATTTGTTACATGACAAGTGTGGTGACACAATTAAAAGTGTATTTAATATAAAACTTTATCATGGGTCTTTATTTTGAAATTAGTTTCTTCTGGGCATTTAAAAATAGATTAGGGGCTATGGATTTAAAATTAAAATAATAACTTAGATAAAAATGAGAATAAATATCATTCTTATGATATTCTTTTTGGACTAAATTGCTTAAAAATTTGCACGTGCAATGCATGTGTAAAATATGAAAATTAATTTTATTATTTTTGGGGGGATGTTAAAATAATCTCAGAGTCTTGGGGTTCGGACTCTGTTTGCAGACACTTATTGGCACCTCGAGAGAGGGGGGGGGGGGGGAGAGGCTCTCCCACTGTCCCGGGTAAATTTGGACAAGTACCCCCTCCGAATGAGGGCATCGATTTCATCTTTCAGTGCCCGGCAGTTGTCGGTCTCGTGACTGTAATCTCGATGGAACCGGCAGTAGAACCTCTGGTCACTTTTCTTATTCCCATTGTTTGACTTGGAGGAAGTCAGATTAGGCCCTCATCCTCTACTTCCACAAGGATAGCAGAAACACTCGCGTTAAGCGAAGTAATTTTTTTGAACGGGGGCACTGGGGAGGGTGCCTCTGCCCAGAGGCATCTTTCTGAGCCTTCTTTGGGACCTCATAGTTTTCCATCTTCATTTTCCCCTTTGCGTAGGTTTCTTTGCGGCTTTCCGGGTGTAGAGCCTCTACGGCTCGGATGTATTTCTCGCTCCTGAGAAGGAGGTCGGGGAAACCCGATGGAGGCTTTTTGGCGAGGGATGTTTGCAAAAGGTCGTGCCGAAAGTTTTGCCGAAAGGCAGTGGCAATGACCCCATCGTCGAGGGAGGATATAGATCGGACCTCGGCTGTGAATCTCTAGACGAAGTCCTGAAGGGACTCCCTATCCATCCTTTTTAGGTCAAGCAGGGTCACGAAGTGAGCAAGGCAGCTCTCCTCAAGCTGATCGAATGAGAAGATGGATTTAGGAGCAAGTCGGGAATGCCAATCTCGTGCGGAACCCCGTAGCATAGCAGGGAATGAGCGGCAGAGGTGGACATCCGATGCACTGTGAATCATCATGAGGGTTTTGAACCCCTCGATGTGATCAGTTTGATCTGACTCTCCGTTGTAGGTCTCAAAGGCAAGAGGCTTGAATTTCCTCAGGACCGGAGCTTCAAGGATATTGGAGGAGAAAAGGGGTCGAGCCGAATGGTACCCCCGGTTTAGCTGCCTTTTGCCTTCCCCTGTCTGGGCCAGGTGTAACACCCTGTATTTAAGAATATATATATATAATTAGAGTTGCCCCCACAGGAGATTCTAGATGGGGTGGTCCATGGGGATTTAATTAAATGAGATGAAGGGGGAGTGTGGGATTGATTAATCCGACATCGGGAATATTTGTGATTAATTGGATATACCCGGAGAATGCAACCTAGTGTAGGATCTTCTTTCTAGCTGATGTGGAGTGGAGTACCCTGATTCAGCGTACTGTCCCTGGCCACACTGCCAGCGTACTGACCTCAGCTCCCTCTCAGGCATACATCTCACACACTCTTACCCACACTCGATGTAGAAAGTCGGCTCTGATACCATTGTAATAGCCCGGCCCCGCTCAGCAATTTTTCTAACAACTGCTCACCAAATGCTTGCCTCATAAAAGGTACTATAGCTTATTGGTGACCTTCAATCCCAGAAAATTTTATATATATATATATATATATATATATATATATATATATATATATATATATAATTAGAGTTGCCCCCATAGGAGATTCTATATGGGGTGGTACATGGGGATTTAATTAAATGAGATGAAGGGGGGGCGTGGGATTGATTAATCCCACATTGGGGATATTTGTGATTAATTGGATATATATATATATATATATATATATATATATATATATAAATAATTGCCTAGGATTGAAGGTCACCAATAAGCTATAGCATATTTTATGAGGCAAGCCTGTGGTGGGTAGTTGTTAAAAAATTGTTGAGTGGGGTTGGGGTGTTACACCAAGTGGTCTTCCATCTCTTGCAGTCGTTTGAGGACTGTGTCTTCACATTTCTCGAATTGTGTTGACCCGTAAGACTCTTTTTGCTCTGTCACTCCGATGCGGGGGTTATCAGTGTGATGACCTTTCCTAGCTCTGCCTCGAAGAATTTGGAGGACCTCATTCCGAAACTCCTGGAACTCGGACCTCCTCACATGGCCCCCCTCGTCGTGGCAATTTTTTGGTCGGCGATTCCTTGAGGAGAGACTACGCTCTTCCTCCAGGGCATGGGAGGAGTGACGAATGCGGCTTGGGGGATGATCCGAGGGTCCTTCGTTTCTAACGAGATTGCGGCGATGGTGAAGGTCCTCCTTGTCTTGCTGATTGTTGATGACATTTCGAAGGTCTGACATGGCAAGGCAGTCGACCCTTCGAGTGACTAAACGGGAGGCTCTCGGAGCATGTCTATGCTGACATTTGTCCCACCGCTGTTGCAACCCCTGGGTGACCGGACGACTGCGAGATGAATGAGGAGGAGGCGGAGGGGGGTCAGCATGATATCCTGCGGTAGTGGTCTTCCTGGCCTTGGGGGCCACAGGAGAAGGCCACTACGAGGTGAGATCAAGGTCGGATGCTGGATCTGTAGTTTTTCACAGACGACGCTAATCTGATGTTGCTATTTTTATGTGGGAGCCGCAGATGATGAGTTCTTTGTTGAGGAGGAAACACGGATCTCAGTCGTAGATCTGACCCGGATGAGAGGCTAATATGTAAGTGGGAGTATGTGGATCTAGTGGCGGTTGTCAGCTGCCGAACACCTGCAAAAAAGTCTGAGACACCAGGAGTATTTCCGGCGATAGACCCTTCGACGATCAAGTCAGCAGCTGAGAGAGTAAAGATAGGGATTAGTGGAAAAATATTGATTACCTGGTAACTGTGGAGGTAAACCTGTATTTATAGGCCAGTAGGAGTCTGTTAGGGAAAGATTCCCTAATTGCCTCTTTTAGATCCCATAGATTAGGGGCTTGATCAAGTGACTAATCCCCCCTTATAGGAAATTTGATTACTGGCCATAAATAACTGGCCAACTGTCCCCTAGCGGGCTGGGTTGAGATAGTGAGTCTGCGGACGGCTGCGGATGGCCCGTGAATTGCCCCTGGGTCCATTATCTAGATCTTAGGAACCACGAGATTTGTGCAGGAATTGTACAGTGCAGATCGGACGCGACTTTCATCCTCATGTACTTTCATAATTAAATGATATCTTCTTTCTCTGCAGCATGTTGTTGTCTCTGTTGGTGTTCTTTGTGCATTTGCTCGATAATGCTGCAATCTGATGCCTACGGGTCATCGAGTAAGGTCTACACCAGTTAAACTTGTAAGAAATCATGCACTCTCAAAAATATCTACATTGCACATAGATCATCTAAATAGCATGGGCAAAGAACAATCGCCCCCATTTCACCTATAGACGAGATCGTGCTACTACATCTTGTTCTACTCGAAGACACTCTCACTGTCGATGGAGCATTTGAACAAGATAGATGGAGAACTCATAATTTCACATGTGGATGATTTTGCAGAGGAACTCAATGCGATGATTGACGAATTTAGATATTGCAAATTGTTGTAGGGGAGATATGGGTAGGAACTGGCTGACTATTGTTGAACTCATACAGAACCGAGTCTAGGTCCATTTATGTTTCACGACTCTATCCAACTGGATTTCTAGGCAGCATTACCATTGTGAAATAAATCGGTCCCGGTTCAGACCAATTTCGGGCGCTTCCAAACTAACATCATAAGAATATATATCATTCAAAATAAATCTAGCTAGAAACAATGGGCTGAGGAAAGACCATGGATTTGATTTCGACAATTAATATGACAGAAGATCAGAAGAGATTTAACAGATTACATTTACTGAGAAACATTTAATCAGAGTAATCAAAACAACTCAACTGTCTTATTTGTTATTCATTTAAGACAAGCCATGTTAATTATTTGGCAAGACGGGGACACCCATTGATGAAGTTCTCAACCAATATAATTAGGAACACTAATAAATGAATGTAGAATAGATTTTGAACATCTGATTTTGCTTATTGCTCCAAAATCATGGCCAATTTCATTATCCAATAATAACAGTTATACGTAGTTTGGTTGGATCTAAGTAAAATTAAAAGAGTGCACAACACTATAGTAAAAGCAATTTTTTAGATTTAATTTCTTGAAATAGCTTTAGTTGAATGTAGATTTTCTATAGTAGGAATAGTAATGCCACGAAAAATTAGCTTTGTTTGAGTTGTAAGAACACTGTAGCGCAAGTAATTTTAAACAAATTTTAACTTTTTGTTCTACGTAAAATTAATATGAATTAACTGTGGCTTTAACTCAATTAATTACGGCTTAATCCTAAACTAATTAATTAGGTCTTAATCTTAACCTTAATTAGGGCTTAATCATAATTATAAGGCTTAATTAGGGCTTAATATTAATTAAAAATCAACTGATCCGCAAAGAAAATAAAGCAGCCAACTTGAAGTGGGGTTCTTTAATCCCACACCGGCCATGGAGAGAGGAATGGTCTAGTTTAAGTTGGATTTCGTAAAACAAGCAGAAGGGAAAAGCAAACTCTGAAGTGGTGAGACTTTTGAAGTGGAGATAGCTGTGTGTGGGAGAAAATAAATGCTAAAATATTCGGGGACATTTTACAGCCCAAAGAAGACTCGTCCAAATCCATATACCAGCCCAACCAATGCATTGTCAGCTAAAATGCTTTTCCTTGGATTTATTTTCTTTGGATTTATTTTCTTGCAGCACATTTACAGCCAACCAAACCACCTCTTACTATGTAAACCTTTTAGGTTTGCTATATGACATCTCTTTCTAACAACAATTTATTTTCTTTGGATTTATTTTCTTGCAGCACATTTACAGCCAACCAAACCACCTCTTACTATGTAAACTTTTTAGGTTTGCAATATGACATCTCTTTCTAACAACAATGAAGTTCTTCATAATAGTTACAACTGATAATAGCATACACTCTTTTAGTTTGTGTTAATTGAACCTCCGAATTTGCATTTTGTTAGTTTGTGTTATTGTCACATGATGGATGGGTAAATAAATTTCAAATGATTTGATTTTACATATTTAGACTAATTTAGATGTGTAGATCAATGTGAACAGTTCGGATCGTCGATATGAACGCCCGAAGGCCTAGTGCACTAGAGGTAGTGCACAACCGAAGCTTTCCACATATATATATATATATATATATATATAGAGAGAGAGAGAGAGAGAGAGAGAGAGAAATCTTCCATTGAGCACTTCTTTCCGTGAGCACTCGCCCTTCTAACCATCGTATGGATGATCCAAACCGTTCACATTGATCTACATGTTTAAATTAGTCTAAATATGTAAAATCAAGTCATTTAAAATTCATTTGCCCATCCAGTGAAGTGTTACAAAATTGTATTGCTGAAAATCATTGTTTTTTATAGTCACATAATGGATGGGCAAATGAATTTCAAATGACTTGATTTTATATATTTAGACTAATTTAAACATGTAGATCAATGTGAATGGTTTGGATCATCCATGCAATGGCCGGATGGCGAGTGCTCACGGAGTGCTTACGAAACTAGTGTTCAACCGAAGGGCCCTCATATCTCCACAAGATAACTAATCAAATACATAAACTTTACCGATTATGGTGTCAACATCGAACCGTGAGTTCGTCGCCCAACTCACAAACAAATTACCACACACCCTACTATTACAAACCTCCAACCTTGTAAGAACAAGTTATTCCCTTATCGACACATTTTTAACCCCTCATCACTGAACAAATAGAAAGCCAATAACGAAACAGAAAGAGTGAAAAAAGTAGAAAAATAATGGTGGCAACATATTTTCTACTTATCTCTTGCCGGCAAACTTACTCCTCTCCCCACAACATTGCTATCGTGTATCCGCCAATCCAACCCCACCACGACGCCGTCTTTCGATTGCGTCAAATCCAGCTCTCAACAGTAGCCATTGTTCTCAACCAAAACTTGGACACTTGAACTCACCGAAATCACCACCATATGTATTTTGAATTTTAATTTTGAAATCCAACTTACACCAGACACCCTCCTCACACTCCTTGCCTGAAATTTAAATTTCAAAAATCTATATTGAAACGCAAAATTAAAGGAAACTCCCCTTCCTCACCTCCAATTCAAATTTGAATTTTGATACCCTAATTCAAAAATCAAATCTGAGCCTCAGAACCCTACCGCGAAATTCAAATTTTGAATTTCAAATCTGACTCCCCATCCCCTCTCTGACTCCACGTCGCCCATCGTCGGTTTCATGCACACCCCCACTCCTCCAAGAATTTCTGTCGTACGCATCTATCACTCATCCGCTCCTCATCTTCGCCATCAACTAATGGTACCACCCAAACGAACAACAAATCTTTCATTAGCCCTGCCGCATCCTTGATGATGCCACTCTGGTCATCACCAAACTGAACCTCCCGACACAGCGATGCTCTCTACGCCCTTCATCGATCTTGGCCCGACTCCTCACCTAATCGAGCCCAACTCTGTTTGGGATCTCGACAAGCTAAAGCACAACGACCGGTTATCCACGAAATTGTGCTACTCCGACGAACCCCATTAAGAACCTTGATGCGCACTACCCTGACAATAACAGCCCACCAATGCCCCCCCTAACACTCCCTCTCCTACTAGTCTTAGGGAATTCTGAAATCTAAGTAGAAATTCCCCAAACACGATAATTTCCCCCTCTGAATCTCAAAACGATCTTGAAAATCAAAATCAAAGACCATTCCAGACCCAACCCTCTACTCCGAACACCCCCCGGCCACCGTCGCCCTTCTCCATTCATCGGCCTTACTGTCGAGCCACCTCTACTCCAACAGTCCTTACCAACTCCAACAACTCCGCCAACTCTAACAACCCCAACTACATCTTCACAATGGAGCCCTCCCTCTCAGTCGACCCATCTCAGTCGACCGGTTCCTGAGCCACTGATCCACCCACTCACTAGCCACACGACCAGCGCACCTTCTCCGTCGACATCAATTTGACTCACATAGGCAGACCCTGCCACCGTCGACATCCCACTGACGGACCATGCCGATCGAGCCCCGACCTCCCTCTGCTCTAATTTTCGTCGATCAGCAGCCAAACCCACTGCCTCTTCTTCTCCGGCCAACTCCGGCCACCCCCCTCGTCGCCCAGTGCCAGCACAGCAACCCATCGAAACCCCCCTTGCTTCCCTATCCCCGCTCTCGAGGCCAGCAGCCAACCAGGCCAAATCTCCAGCCCAAATTCCGGATCCCCATTACTACTCCTCTGTCTTCCCATCGACAAGCTCACAGCGCCGATCCCGACGCTCCTTGCCCCTATTCCCATCGCCGCCGACGATAGCGACTTATGAAAGTATCCCACCGCCGTCAGCTGCCATCCACGCCGCATCTACTTCCCCCGACAATGCTCCACCTTTGCCATGCCAGCCACTTGGCGTCAAGAGCTTCGTTGCGCCGACTGCGTCTACCAGATCTGACCCCACGAAACCCTAGATGGATCCCGACGGCCTCTACAACGCTCCGAAGCGGGGAAAAGAGGGGGAGGAGGAGGAAGAGGTGGCGAGGGACTCCTCCCCCCTCCCCGACGACGGTGCCATAGATCTGCTTTATTTTTATTTATTTTTTTGAATTTGAGAGTTTCTCTCTCCATGTTTTTCTTAATGCAAATTGTTGTAGGGGAGATATGGGTAGGAACTGACTGACTATGGTTGAACTCATACAGAACCGAGTTTAGGTCCATTTATGTTTCTGGACTCTATCTAGCATTGGTATCGGGTCGGGTCGGGTCGGGTCCTTCACTACCCGGACCCAGACCCGGTCCCCTACGGGTCCAAAAATTGGACCCGGACCCGTGAGGACCAGTTCAGGATCCGGATCCGGGTCCGGATTCTATTAAAATATTCCGACCCGTTTGGGAGGGAGCGGGAGTGTGAACGGCGAGCGGAGGCGGCGAGCGGAGGATTTAAAATAGAGGAGAGAAGAAAAATGCATGAGTTTTGAGTTTGGAATAGAAAGATTTAGAATTGAGGAGGAATGAGGGAAGGGATGAGGATCGAATATTTCTTTTTATGTTGATTTTTTGGATTTTTTTTAACGGGTCCGGGTCTGGGTCGAGTCTCTTTTGAGCGGATCTGGATCCGGACCTGAAAGTACAACGGCATTTTAAGATCCGGACCCGGATAAGTCGAGTCAGTTCCGGTCCAATGCCGGGTCCGGGTCGGGTCTGGGTCGGATCCGGATTTCAGGTATTTTTACCAATGCTAACTCTATCCAACTGGATTTATAGGAAGCATTACGATTGTGAAATAAATCGGTCCCGGTTCAGACCAATTTCGGGCGCTTCCAAATTAACATCATAAGAATATATATCATTCAAAATAAATCTAGCTAGAAACAATGGGCGAAGGAAAGACCATGGATTTGATTTCCACAATTAATAAGACCGAAGATCAGAAGAGATTTAACAGATTACATTTAATGAGAAACATTTAATCAGAGTAATCAAAACAAACTCAACTGTCTTATTTGTTATTCATTTAAGACAAGCCATGTTAATTATTTGGCAAGATGGGACACCCAGTGATGAAGTTCTCAACCAATATAAAGAACACCAATAAATGAATGTAGAAAAGATTTTGAATATCTGATTTCGCTCGTATCAAAAAAAAACATCTGATTTTGCTTATTGCTCCAAAATCATGGCCAATTTCATTATCCAATAATAACAGTTATAGGTAGTTTGGTTGGATCTAAATAAAATTAAAAGAGTGCACAACACTATAGTAAAAGCAATTTTTAGATTTGATTTCTTGAAACAACTTTAGTTGAATGTTAATTTCCTGTAGTAGGAATAGTAATGCCACAAAAAATTAGCTTCGTTTGAGTTGTAAGAACACTGTAGCGCAAGTAATTTTGAACAAATTTTAACTTTTTGTTTTACATAAAATTAATATCAATTAATTGTGACTTTATCTCAATTATTTAGGGCTTAATCCTAAACTAATTAATTAGGTCTTAATCTTAATCTTAATTAGGGCTTAATCTCAATTAAATAGGCCATAATCATAATTATAAGGCTTAATTAGGGCTTAATATTAATTAAAAATCAACTAATCCGCAAAGAAAACAAAGCAGCCAACTTGAAGTGCGGTTCTTTAATCCCACATCGGCCAAGGAGAGAGGAATGGTTTGGTTTAAATTGGATTTCGTAAAATAAATAGAAGTCAAAAGCAAACTCAGAAGTGGAGGGACAAAGTGTATAGTACACATTTGCGTGCAAAAGAAAACTGGTCCAATTCCATTTACAGCCCAACCAATGCACTACTCGAAAACCTTTCAGATTTGCTATATATGTTGGGTTTATTTCTTGCATACGATATTGGAGAAGAAGACGATAAGGCGATGGAAAGACAAAGGTGATTGGAAACGGAGTGGAGGCAAGAAACAGTCAGCAGCAGCTACAGCAGAAGTTGCGGTCGACCGTCCCATGCAAGAATTCTTCCAGAGGGGACATATATGTGCTTTGTGTGATTGGTGTAATCTAGTCTTACTTAGTGGTTTGTGTTGATTGTGTCAAAGACTCAACAAGATCCTCATAATTTCCTAACAAGTGGTATTAGAGAAATCAGGATTCGTGGGTTTGTTCGAGTTCCTTGGAGATGGCAGATCAAAAAACGAAGATCAAGTGGTTTGACGGTAAGATCAACGTCAATCTATGGAAGGTGGACATATATGATGTTTTGGTTCAGAAGGACTTGCACCTTGCCCTAGAAGAGAAGAAGCCAACCGACATGCAGCAGGATAAGTGGGATGAAATTTGTTTGAAGGCCTTGAGTTTAATCCGGTTGCAATTGGCGGACAAAGTCAAGTGTAATATTCTTGAGGAGAAAAGTGCGGCGAGTCTATGGGCGAGACTCAAAACTAACTACTCGGGATCGTCGTTGCTAGATCGGATGTATTGGAAAAAGAAGCTGTTTAGGTTCTCAATGAAGGAAGGTACCCATCTTCAAGATCATATTGTAGAGTTCAATAAGGTAATATCTGAACTGAGGGCGATTAACGCTTATGATCTTAGCGAAGCGGATAAAGCTTTCAACTTGATTTATTCTCTGCCAACTACTTATGATCACTTGATAACTATCATGCTACATGAAAAATTGGCCAAGGAGATACTTACTGTAGCCGGGGTGATTAAGGGTCTGAAGGAAGATGAACTAAGAAAGGAGACTCATAAAGAAGGGTCTATTTCTTTAGGGTATTTTGCGGTGAATGGTGATACTTCAATTGGAAGGGATGCGGCACACAAAGGTAAGATTCGTTGCTATTACTGTATAGGAGTTGGGCATTACAAGAGAGACTATTACAAGTGGTTGAGCCAGAAGAGTGCTACTAAAAAAGGGGAATAAGCCCATATAGTCAGCACAACTGAGTCAAGTAATAATGTTGATTGTTGTTTTCTTGTTTCAAGTTCTCCAAATGTGGATTCAAGTTGGTATCTTGATTCAGAAAGTTCTTCTCATATTTGCTCCGAGAGGGAGATGTTTTCTACTTACAAGTCATCAACAAGCCGTAGTGTGAAAACGGGGAGTGGTGAGACTTGTGAAGTGGTGGGTGAGGAAATAGTTGAATTGGAGATGCCAGATGGTAAAGGGTTCACACTAGAAGATGTCATGCATATTCCTTCGATACAGAAGAATCTTATATCCTTGGGTACTCTTGATGCTCGTGGCTGCAGGTACACAGCTTGATGTGGAGTTTTGACAGTTTGGGAGAGTCTTCGTAAGGTAATGAAGGGTAAGAGGAGGATTGGGCAGGTTCAGCACAACCTCTACCAGCTTTGTAGGAGTAGAAAAATGCGGCCGAGTGTATGGAAGCTCATTGTTCCTAAAGCATCATCTAGTAAGCTGTTACTAGAATTACCGACGCGAGACTGCAGCGTTCGAATACCGTTGGAAGGTGGAGAAAGCCTTGATGTAGGTGGAGTTCGTATGGAGGGTGGCACCTCCATGATTACATCAAAATGGGTGCGCCCTTGATGGGGGCATACAGCTGGAAAAAAATAGGTGGAGGTTTGCTCAACTAGCAGGAGAAGCCATAGAAACATGTTGTTTACAAAGCGGAGAAGAAAGGTCTAGAAAGGTTTTAAATCACACAAGTATGGATTCATGCGTATGCAATCCAAGGTGAAGATTGTTGGGTTTATGTCTTGCATACAATATTGGATAAGAAGATGATAAGACGATGGAAAGACAAAGGCGATTGAAAATGGAGTGGAGGCAAGAAACAGTCAGCAGCAGCTATAGCAGAAGTTGCAGTCGACCGTCCCTAATGAGCGGTCGATCGTCCCATGCGAGAAGTCTTCCAGATAGGAGGACAGTCGACCGCCTTGTTGGTGCGGTCGACCGACAGCGGCGCTGATGGGTTTCAGGCTTGAGTCTAGGTGATTCGGGAAAAGCCCAACTTGCTCTTCAAGTTGGATCGCGTGGCTGCTATCGTAAGGTTATATCTTATGTACTATCCAATGGCTATTGTAATAAGATATCAACTTAGGGTTTGTCTCTTGATCTATATAAACAATTATAACGGCTCATAGATCCAGATGATTCTATTGAGAGCCGAAGAGAAGAAGAGAGTACTTCATAGAGAAGGGTGAGAGAGTTTCTCCATTGTAAGCAGCATCAAGTTCCATTAGGCTTGAGAGAGGGTCGTGGTGAGAATTGTAATATTCTTGTATCTTCTCTAGTTAAATAATATCTCGGTTCTTCCTCCCCCGGATTAAGGCAAAAGCCCCAACGGGGATAATTCTTGTGTGCTTTGTGTGATTGGTGTGATCTAGTCTTGCTTAGTGGTTTGTGTTGATTGTGTCAAAGACTCAACAAGATCCTTATAATTTCCTAACAATATATGGCATCTGTTTCTAACAACAATGAAGTTCTTCAGAATGGTTAGAACTATTAATAGCAGATACACTCTTTTAGTTTGCGTTTTGTGCTTTAAAGAAAACTCCTCCAACTCCATTTATAGCCAACCAATGCACTGCTAAAGTGCTTTTCCTTGGATTTATTTCTTGCAGCACATTTACAGTCAACTAAACCACCTCTTACTATGTAAACCTTTTAGGTTTGCTATATGACATCTCTTCTAACAACAATGAAGTTCTTCAGAATAGTTACAACTGATAATAGCAGATACACTCTTTTAGTTTGTTTTAATTGACCCGCCGAATTTGCATTTTGTTTGTTTGGCATTCTCTTTCCCAAGTGAAATAATAATAATAACAATAATAATAATAATAATAATAATAATAATAATAATAATAATATTTTTTAACATGGCCCTTCTCCCATGTACCAATTTAGACATATCTTCACAAGATAACTAATCAAATACATAAACTTTACCAATTATGGTGTCAACATGGAACCGTGAGTTCGACGCTCTGTGCCGACCCTCAAAGCCTCGACACCCTGCCGTGATCTCGAGCATAAGGGTAGCTTTCTCAAGTTAAGGCAACTGAGCTCGACGCTCTGTGCCGATCCTCAAAGCCTCGACACCCTGCGGTGATATCGAGCATAAGGGTAGCTTTCTCAAGCTAAGGCAAATGAGCTCGATGCTCTGTGCCGACCCTCAAATCCTCGACACCATGCGGTGTTCTCGAGCATCAGGGTAGCTTTCTCAAGCTAAGGCAGCTGAGCTCGACGCTCTGTGCCGACCCTGAAGGTGATCTTGAGCACAGGGGTAGCTTTCACAAGCTAAGTCACTTGGGCTCGTCGCTCCCCGCCGACCCCCTAAGACTCGACGCTTGACTGTGATCTCGAGCACCGAGGTAGCTTTCACAAGCTAAGTTGCTTGAGTTCGTCGCTCCGTGCCGACCCCCTAAGCCTCGATGCTCGACTATGATCTCGAGCACAGGAGTAGCTTTCACAAGCCAAGTCGGTTGGGCTCGTCGCTCTGTGCCGACCCCCTAAGACTCGACGCTCGACCGTGATCTCGAGCACAGGGGTAGCTTTCACAAGCTATGTTGCTTGGGCTCGTCTCTTTGCACCGACCCCCTAAGACTCGATGCTCGAATTTGATCTCGAGCACAGGGATAACTTTCACAAGCTAAGTCGCTTGGGCTCGTCGCTTCGTGCCGATCCCCTAAGCCTCGACGCTCGACTGTGACCTCGAGCACATGGGTAGCTTTCACAAGCCAAGTCGCTTGGGCTCTTCACTCCGTGCCGACCCCCTAAAAATTGATGCTCGACTGTGATTTCGAGCACAAAGGTAGCTTTCACAAGCCAGGTCACTTGGGTTCGTCGCTCCGTGCCAACCCCCTAAGCCTTGATGCTCGACTGTGATCTCGAGCACAGGGGTAGCTTTCACAAGCTAAGTCGCTTGGGCTCGTCGCTCCGTTCCAACCCCCTAAGACTCGACGCTCAACTGTGATCTCGAGGACAGGGTAGCTTTCACAAGCTAAGTCGCTTGGATTCGTCGCTCCGTGCCGACCCCCTAAGCCTCGACGCTCGACTTTGATCTCGAGCATAGGGGTAGCTTTCACAAGCCAAGTCGCTTGGGCTCGTCTCTCTGTGCCGACCCCCTAACACTCGACGCTCGACTGTGATCTCGAGCACAGGGGTAGCTTTCACAAGCTAATTTGCTTGGGCTCGTCGCTCCGTGCCGACCCCCTAAGACTCGATGCTCGACTGTGATCTCGAGCACAGGGGTAGCTTTCATAAGCTAAGTCTCTTGGGCTCGTCGCTCCGTGCCGACCCTCTAAGCATCGATGCTCGACTGTGATCTCGAGCACAGGGGTAGCTTTCACAAGCTAAGTCGCTTGGGCTCGTCGCTCCGTGTCGACCCCCTAATCCACGACGCTCGACTATGATCTTGAGCACAGTGGTAGCTTTCACAAGCTAAGTCGCTAGGGCTTGTCGCTCCGTGCCGACCCCCTAATCCTCGATGCTCGACCGTGATTTCGAGCACAGGGGTAGCTTTCTCAACACTAAGGCAAAAGAGCTCGACGCTCTCCACCAACCCCCTAAGCCTCGACGCTCAACTGTGATCTCGAGCATAGGAGTAGCTTTCTCAACACTAAGGCAAAGGAGCTCGACGCTCTCTGCCAACCCCCTAAGCCTCAACGCTCGACTGTGATCTCGAGCATAGGGATAGCTTTCATCAGCTAAGTCGCTTGGGCTCGTCGCTCCATGCCGACCCCCTAAGCCTCGATGCTCGACTGTGATCTCGAGCACAGGGGTAGCTTTCACAAGCTAAGTTGCTTGGGATCATCGCTCCATGCCGACCCCCTAAGCCTCGACGCTCGACTGTGATCTCGAGCACAGGGTTAGCTTTCACAAGCTAAGTCGCTTGGGCTCGTTGCTCCGAACCAACCTCCTAAGCCTCGACGCTCGACTGTGATCTCGAGAACAGGGAAAGCTTCCACAAAGCTGATTCATTATAGGCTAGACATTCCAACCGACCCCTTAAGCCTCGGCCCTCACCGGTGACATCAAGCACAGGGGTAGCTGCCTCAAACCAAGGTCGCCTTGGGCTCAATAACCCAAAAAACCAACCTCGGAGATCTCCATCAACCTCGGCACTCCCAGCTGACCCCCTTACCTTGATGTCTGGGGGATCACCTAGGCTTGGCCGTCCACACTTGCGGAAGCACCGACTGCTCGTCCCCCCGTACTCGCCTCAGTTCGGCGCCGACCCCAAAAAAGGACCTAAGAAAACTCTCTTTGCTACTCTTCTCCGTGGATCCAAACTACTCCTCCACCACTGTTTTTTTCACACCGCCCTGCAGGAGTGGGGGGCTTGTGATATGGAATAAAGAGAGTAGCGCAATCAGGACCATCAGATCTCCTCAAATCTGCTCCCCTGTGATCATCAAGTCAAACAGGTCAAACGGGCTTCAACCCATTCAGGCCCACAGGCAAACGGGTACGACCCGGTCCGCTAGGGTCACAGACCCGTTTACCTCTGCCTATAAATACTAGCCCCCCTCCTCACTTTCAAAGGTAATAAACTTTTCACCACCTAAACCCTACCTACTGTTACTTACTCAGAGACTGACTAGATCGTCGAAGGGCCTGTCGCCGGGACTTCTCCCGGTATTTCTAGGCAGTGTACAGGTACAGAAGGCCGAGCCGAGCCACTTCATCCGAGATGAGCTACTCGATCCAAATCGAGCACCTGGTCTCTACCTCTCTGCTGCTACTCCCGAACCGGTCCTACTTCCAAGGGTCGGATCGACGCCAGTACTATAGCTTCACCTTCACAAATTATAAGAACTCACACTTGCTGCCCCCACACCCCAAAAACAAACAGCATCAAAGTCACAAGAAAACTCAGAAGTGGAGAGACTCTCGAAGTGGAGAGAGAGAGAGTGTGTGAGAGAAATAAATGCTAAAATATTCGTGAACAGGTACATAGTACACATTTGCGTGCAAAAGAAAACTCATCCAATTCCATTTACAGCCCAACCAATGATGCACTACTAGCAAACCTTTCAGATTTGCTATATGACATCTCTTTCTAACAACAATGAAGTTCTTCATAATGGTTACAACTGTTAATAGCAGATACACTTTTTTAGTTTGTGTTAATTGGTCTGTCGGATTTGCGTTTTGTGCGTGAAATAAAACTCCTCCAACTCCATTTACAACCAACCAATGCACTGCTAAAGTGCTTTTCCTTGGATTTATTTTCTTGCAGCACATTTACAGCCAACCAAACCACCTCTTACTATGTAAACCTTTTAGGTTTGCTATATGACATCTCTTTCTAACAACAATGAAGTTCTTCAGAATAGTTACAACTGATAATAGAATAGCATATACACTCTTTTAGTTTGTGTTAATTGACCCGCCGAATTTGCATTTTGTTTGTTTGGCATTCTTTTTCCCAAGTGGAGGAAAAAAAAAAATTACCAATTATTTTAACATAATTGGTAAAATTATGGTATCAACATGGAACTGTGAGTTGGTCACCCAACTCACAAACAAATTGCCACACCCCTACTATTACAAACCTGCAAACTTTTTTATTTTTATTTTTTTTATTTTTATTTTTTATACGACGGATAGAACCTTACGGCTTACAAACCTCCAACCTTGTAAGAACAAGTTATTCCCTTATCGACACATTTTTAACCCCTCATCACTGAACAAATAGAATGTCAATAACGAAACAGAAAGAGAAAAAAAAGAAGAAAAAAAAAATGGTGGCAACATTTATAGGTCACCGCCCCTGAGTGAGGCCCCGGCATCTTTGCGTCAAGTGCCAGTGGAGGCTCCTCCTCCCCTGCATCCCCTGCATCCCTTTGGTTAATATGACAAGGAATGGAGCAAATAAACGGGCAAATCTTGGGCTTGGTGGAGAACCGAGCACACTCCCACGCCGGACGCTGGTTCGGCAACCCTAAAATGCAGTTATCTCTCAAATCCAGCTTCTTCTTCTTAATCAGCTCCCAACAGCTATACCCAACCGACGTAAAATAGTTATCCGACAACGACAAGTTGTTCAACTTCCCCCCGCACGTCCCCAGCTTACACAGCACATCCGGGACCTCCCCGTACAACAAGTTCCCCGCCAAATTCAGCTGCTCAATATTTTTCAAACACCCGAAAGACAACGGGATTGGCCCTGTAATTCTGTTGAACCCTGCATCGAAAACTGTGGCCTTCTTAAGTAGTCCTACTTCAAATGGCAAACAGCCCGAAAGCCGGTTGTTGAGGAACAGAACTTCCAAGAGAGTTTGTGAGGTGTTGCAGATGGAGGAGGGTATGGGGCCAGTGAACTTGTTGTTTGCAAAGGTCAAGTAGGCTGCAGTGGTGGAGCCGAGATTGGAAGGGAGTGCCCCAGCGAAGCCATTGTTGTTGAGGAAAAGAACATCGAGGCCTAGTTTAAATATGTTTGGCGGGACTGAGCCAGCGAAGAAATTGAACCGGATATCGAGGAAAAGGAGGTTGTCCAAAGGGAGGAGATTTTGAGGGAATGAGCCAATAAGGTTGTTGTTACTAAAATCTAGTTCATATAGGAAAGTGGAGTTTCGAAGATCGGGAACTGTGCCCGAAAAGTTGTTGGAATTGGCATGGAAAAGAGCTAAATCAGGTAGTTTATCGACGAAACCGTTAACCGTCGGAGCGCTGAGTTTGAAGCCGTTGAAATCGACGGATGCGATGGACCGATCGGCTTTTCGGGTGGGTGGAATGGAGCAGAAGAAGCCCTTGTAGTCGCAAACTGCTGCACCAACCCAAGTTTGGGTCACATGTTTAGGGTCACAAGTGATGGTCTTTTTGAACTTCTGGATGATGTAATAGACGTGTTTCTGATATTTGTTTTCAAATACGAGTTCCCAATCCTCAGGAGAGGATGGCTCACTGCCTCCGTCAATACCAATACCAGTATCAGTATCAGCATCTAGTGTTACGGAATTGGTTATAGCGGTGAGCGTAGCGAAGAGAAAGAGGGCGAGTTTGAACTTGCCCATCTATTGATCTTGGACTCACAACTTCTTTTTGAGAAGGTTTTAATTATTATGAGTTTGGAGTGATGATGAATTGTGGAGAGGAATCTGCTTAAATTGGAGGGATGTGATAGTGATGGGGGCACATCATCACGACAGAGAAAAAGGAAATTAACAAGTGTGTTTGTGTGTGTGCGTGTGTGAATTATACATTTGAGGTATTTGGTACAAAATGACGTCGGCTATAGTGTCATTTTGTATCCATTTGTGTCATTTTGTATTTGAGAGAGTTGAGAGAGGGAACCTCTTTTACGATTACATAAAGCCCACCTCAAACATGGGATGTGATAAAAGAAGAACAGAATAGGCACAACATACACACGTCTTTACATCATATCCCCCAACAAATTCTGGGACGGTGAGAATTTATCAATAGTAAAACCCGACATGTTAGCTCTAGATGAGGTGGGGTGCTCTGAAATGAGCTTAATTAACCTTCAAAGTATGGAGGGAAAGTTCAGGCATATGTCTAACGGGTCCTCAGGCTTGTCTACAAGGCATGTTTTTTTTCTTTTTTTTCCTTTTTTTTTTTTTTGTAAGTTTGAAAAGATGATAAAGAGATCAGAAGCGAGTGTGATCCATACAGACAGTGATTGGTGTGATGTTTTTAGGTCTTGGTAATTGTATGTACTAGGGGCTAACATACGGACAGTCTTCTCCCAGTTGTATATGTAAGTTATCATGGTTTGGCAGCATATATATATATATATATATATATATATAATTCATTTCATTCTTGGATTGACCGAAGAAGGAAAATACGATGAAAACTGAAAAGAGTGCGTCTTATCCTCATCTTTTCAGATTTTTTTTATCATCTTCTTCGTTAATCTTATCAGAAGGTATCATAACTTCTTTGATGTAAAGAACACAAAAGCTGTTACATTCTCTGAGTAGGGTTTTTGCTACTGAGAGTTCGATACCCTCCATAAAACATTTATGTCTGAGACAAACTATCAGAAGGGAAGATCTTTACATTCAGTAATTTCAATTTTCCGTGCACGCTGACACAGAACCGACATCAAAAGTACGTTGCTGCGAGCAAAAAGAACTAATGGATTGAATCAGATAAAGTCTCCAAATATGATAATGAACTCATGATTCATGAGATTGGACAAAGTTAATGACGGTGTTGTTGAATTTATGGCTTACATACTACGTTCAATGTGATAAGAATAGAGCGAAGCACGAAGAAGTTCAAAGTGAAAAAGGCAGAGAAGTACTATTGTTGTTGGGCTGTCTGACAATCGACTGTTTTATATAGCAGTTGACTGCAACAGCTAGGTGTTGTTCTCGACTACAAGTGCAAAATAAAAAATCTCAGCGAAGAGGACAAAATTGTGTGCTTGTGTTTGGTTTGGTCGACATTGCTTGGATGTTCGTTGTGATCGGGCGTCGCCTCTCCCTGTATCCTTACGAGTGTCCTCATGAAATCTTACAGTAAAGGTCTAACAAATTTTCCCATTACTTGTCGGTGTTTTGTATTAATTTTGTATGAACATATCGCATCAATTGGGTTATAGTTCATTAAAGATTAGGAGTTTTGTCTTAGTCACAATGTAGCTTTGCCGACGGAAAGAGTCCTTTGAAAATACAGGGGTTAGCTTAATGCTAGCTCCACCTTCCAGCCTCCATTGATTTAACCACCAACCATTTCAGCCGCTATTGATTTAACCACCAACCAAGGAAAGCACTACACAACTGTTTTCTTTTCGTATCAGACGCACTCAATGTCGAGTCTAAAGCATTTAAGTTTGCCTGCTTTTTGCCACAATAGAATTTTAGACCCACTCCTACTTCAATACAAGCAAGTACACCTAATAAGAAAAGTTTTTCAAAATTTTCAGTTAGTGCAAATTTACCTCTCACCCAAAAAAAATAGCAATCGGACCTCATGATTCTCTTAATATTAAATTTATGTCTTGCATACTATGTTTAATATGAAGAGAATAGAGCGAAGCGAGATGAAATTCAAAGCAAAGAAAGGAAGCGAAGAGTTGCGGTTTCAGGATGGGAAGACAATGATAGTCGATCGCTATAAATAGCAGTCAGCCACAAGCACCTGGGTGCTCCTCGACTTCAAGTACAGTCGACTGCTACTTTGGCTAGTCGATCGCAAGTGGGCGGCATCCGCGTATAAACATGTTCCTTGGGGAATTGTTTGAGGCCAAGTATGTGTTACAAGTAATATCGTACGGCTCATATTGTGTGGCTTTCTCTTCAGGATATATCGTACACCTGAAAGATCTAGACTACAACGTAGGGTTTTTTTAGATTTCTATAAATCATTGTAAATGCCTTCAGGAGTAGATGTAGTACTTTATCTAAGAATTTTCCATTGTAAACAACACAGTATCTTCTAATGACGTTTGAAAGATAAATAGGTTCTTAGTGAGAGAGAGTATTGTAACTCTTGTATCTTCTCAAATTGAATAATATCCCGGTTTTTTCTCCCCCAAATTATGTTCGCTGAAATGGAATAAATCTTATGTGCTATTGTGCTTGGTGTGGTCTGTGTGGCTTGATTGTTCGTTGTGATCGGTTGTCTATCGCCAATCGCTCTCTCTCTCTGTTGCGCGGAAATTTCCTTACAAAACCATTTCTTGAATTCTTCTTCTAATGACTAGTTAACCTAGATGAGTGAAACTACACAAATTCTAATTTCTTCTCGTAATTTTACTAGTTTTTGGCAAATCTCAAACATAAAATGCCACGAGAGTCCGGTTTAAAATTCCATGCAGACATACAAACCAAGAAGAAGAACACCAAGAATTGTGAGAATCAGATTCTCATTCATCCTAAAAAAATTACGCTTTCTGCATACAGTAGGTAAGCATGCACCTCTCTGCTTGAGCCTAAGGAGAATCCAAGCTGACATCCTAACACCTCATAAAAATATTGTAGTTTACAATAATCTGATCATGAAAACTAATAGCAATGATTAAAAGGGTAGTGTCTATTTAATGATTAAGTTCACAGAGGTGTGAATACTAAATCCAGGAATCATTGCAAGCAAAAACAAGAAGAAAGAAATAACAAAGAGGAGATTGTTGGAAATATTTTTGGCATATTTTCCGGGCCAGATTCCGGTGGGCTCCGGACACCAGTGACGCCGAAAAGTGATTGGATTACGTTCCTCTCATCGAGTACTATTTCGTAATGTACTCATTTGCCAAAAACGGTTTCCGTATGAATGAAAAATGTAGGTCCAAAGTTGGGTACTCGAAATGTGTAACTTGGGAATTTGGAGAAAATGGTTAGTCCCATATCGGAAGACGAAAAAGATTTCTCTAGTATATAAGCTAAAGGGTCCTAGTCTCTATGGACTGGGAAGCCAGATTCCCGCGTAGCACTGCTAAATCCCTTCCAAGACCGACATCCGATCACATCCCAATTGTGCTCTCCTGAGGAGAACAACACCATCGGAAGGTGCCAACTTCATATTCGAAAAGGCTTGGTTCGAAATACAGAGTTTTCACCATATGGTTATGGATAGTTGGTCAAGGCCAACTCGAGGGACAGAGGTTGCAGCGGTCTGGTGTGAGAAGATTCGCAGACTAAGGGCTGTGCTTAGGAGATGGAACCACTTAAGATTTTCAACAATATGGCGAGCCAAGGATACCATTCTAGAGGGTATTGAGGAACTAGAAAGGCTGGAAGAGACTAGAAATCTCGCACAAGACGAGAGAAATAGGCTTCTTAGCCTAAGAGAGGAAATCGCCCAGCTCTATAAGCCAGAGGAAATCAAATGGCAGCAAAGATCTAAAATTTCGTGGCACAAAGAAGGTGACCCGAATACGACAATCTTTCAGAGAGTTGTCAATGATCGGCAGAGGACTAACTCATTATATCGATCCAATCAGAGTCGGGGGTGGTTCAAGAAGAGGATCATATCTAAAGTGTGTTTCAGTCACACTTCGAAAACCTACTGGGAAACAAGGATGAGTTTCGGGCGGGTCTCAACAATGATTTTTGGCATGACATTCCACTGAGCTTGGGAGAAACATTACAGAACATTAAAATACCATTCACGGAGGCCGGGGTGAAGGAGGCAATCCACCACCTGGGCAAGGAGAAAGTCCCGGGCTCAGATGGATTTCTGATATTATACTACCAAGTATTTCGGGAGGAGATTAAAGTCGACCTTATGGCTATCGTGAACAAGTTCTACAATCACAAACTGAGACTGGGTAGATTAAATTGTGCGGCTTGTCCCAAAGAAAGAGGATTCAGTCCGAGTATGAGACTTCCGCCCTATTAGTCTTCTTAATTGTTCGGTCAAGATCATCCCAAAGATTCTTGCCAATAGGTTAGGAAAGGTGATTGATGGCTTGATCAGCCGAGAACAAACATGCTTCATCAAAGGTCGCTGCATATTAGATTGCGTGGCCACGACCGAAGAAACAATTCACAAGTGTCATCTATCGAATTGCAGTAGCTACTTACAAAAGTTGGATTTCGAAAAAGCCTATGACTCGATTGAGTGGGACAATCTACTTGAAGCACTTAGAGGCAGAGGCTTTGGAGTTAGGTGGATCCAGTGGATGAAACACTGCTTAACAACAAGTAGGATATATATAAATGTGAATGGTAGGGTAGGGCGGTCATTCTCTTGTAGGAGGGTCTTGAGACAAGGGGACCCACTATCCCCACTATTATTTACTTTTGTTGCAGACGTCCCCAAAATTATGATAGACAACTAATTGTACACATGCGGGTTGGATTACACCAATGGCTAGAGGAATGAACCGATCAGGTTGTACGATTCTACAATACGCTGATGACACCCTCCTATTTGGAAACAGGAACATGAGAGAAACAATCGCATTCAAGGGTGCCCTCTACTGTTTTGAGGTGCAGTCCGGTCTACGAGTGAACTTCCATAAAAGAGCTTTCATCCATATTGCGATAGAAGAAGAGGATGCCAAATATCATACAGACATTCTAAATTGCAAACTTCAGAACTTCCCTATAAAGTACCTTGACTTACCCATTAGACCGGGTAGACTACTGAAGTCTGATTGGCTGACACTCGTCGATAAAGTGAAGGCTAGACTAACAGGGTGGACAAGTAAATCACTCTCCTTAGGTGGGAGAGTGACCTTGATTAACGCGGTTCTATCCAATCTACTGACGTATTACATATCCATCTTTGAACTCCCTAAATGGGTGATCCAGATGATCGATCGAATCAGGAAAAGATTCTTGTGGAACGGTGCAGAAACGAACAGGGGGATATCACCTCATCAGATGGGAGAAGGTGTGTATGAAGAAAATACATGGGGGCCTGGGTGTTATAGACTTGTGAGAGATGCATCTCGCCCTCCACGGCAAGTGGTGGTGGAAAGTGTATCATCCGAACGGTGAAGGATGGCAGGATTTCATCTGATCCTATCTTCACGGACGAGGGACGCTTAATCTGGGTTTTTGGGTTGGACCAAGAGTGTCCTGGTTCTGGAAAGGAGTTTCCAAAGCTCATGAGTCATTCGATAGCTGTGTTACTTCCTTCATAGTCAATGGTCGTATGACTAAGTTTTGGTGGGACAAGTGGTGTAGGGCATATTCGCTAAAAGAATTGTATCCAAGCCTATACGAGCAAACATCCCAACTCCATGCCACGGTAGCCCAATGTTGGAAAAGAAGATACTGGAGACCCCTTTTAAAGCGCGACTCTCTTTGGAATCACATGAGAAGTTAGAGGAGATGTGGAACTACATTGCACAATATGGAGCTGGATGCTCACAAGGTCCTGATTGCAAAGCCTGGAAATTGGAAAAGAATTGATCTTTTTCAGTACGGTCACTCTATAACCATATACATTTCAGAGGGTGTACTACGAGTTGGTCATCTGGAAGACAAAGGCCCCACTCAAGGTCAAAGTCTTTCTCTGGTTGGTCCTAAATGATGTTATCCTTACACGAGAAAATCTCGCTAAAAGACAACCTAATATTGCTATCGAATGCGGTTTTGATCTATACACCTAGAGACTAGAAACCACCTATTGGTGGAATGTCCTAGGAGCAAAGTAGTATTAGAAGAGGTTCTGAGAGCATTAGGATTATCCACCTACCCACAAGCGTATGAAGACCTATGGAGTGGACCACAGTTTGCTAATGAGATGAACAATTTGAAAGAGTAGGATACATAGTCATCGCCGCTACCACCTGGGTTTTATAGCTAAACAGAAATAATTTGTACTTTCGTAGGACTCGGAATAGTGCTTCTGATAATTTAACTGTTATTATGCATCTTATCTCTCTTTGGGCTTTTGCAGCAGCACCGGGTCATAGGGGCAGGATTGCCAGGAATTTTCAGGTGAACGAGTACGACAACGAGGAGATTGTTATTCGACCGACGTTGGATTGAGGAGCAAGTCTCTTGTATTCTGCCATTTTCTCATGTAGTGCGACGATCTATGTTTTAATTCTAGCATCGCTTGTATTTGTGTATTTCTTTACTGTTTTAAGCATTGTTTCCATCTTCCGATGTATTTGAAGGTGCTATATTTTATTTCCTGCATTATAGTTAAATTATATGTCTGCCCCAGTATCCTGCATCTTTTTGTTAATTGCTTATTAATAAAACAGGGTGGCCATCCTCCACCTTTTCTTATTAAAAAAAAAATAGTAGGAGCATCATTCAATGAAATTATATATATCTTACTGTTAAGGGCGGAAACTATGAAGGAGACTGCATGTCAAATCGTCCGAAAATTTTGCATTACTGTCATTTTGTTGCATTGACCTTATATGATGACACTGCATGTCAAAAGAAACTTTAGGACCCCTGTCACTGTGGAGAGTTCGGCACGTCCATCTATTTTGGAAGAGTCTCATGGTACTAAAACTAAGAGCCAAAGTTCAGATCCCTATTGTTACTGGACACGAGCATAAGTTAAAGCGCTAGAGGGGACTGACTACTCGTCGTAAGCTTAGGGCAACATTGTCCAAACAATATTTGATCAAAACTCGCTTGGTGAAATAAGTATTATCTTTTAGTTCAAAAAAAGATAATTGAAGTTCAGTGAGATACCCATGGGTATATTGGATTGGAGAAGAGGGGGGGGGGGGGGGAGGATTTGAGGAAAATATGAAATAATTGTACAGTTTTGCATAGGAGGAAGATTACAGATGGCATTACAAGGTACGGGAAAACTTACCATCTATATATTGCAAATAGCATATTAATACTTGAACCTATATAAACATATCTTACAACTCAAAACAGGGTTTGATGAAAATTAAAGGAAGAAACAAATTCACCAACTCAAATAGACCTGTACATTGTTATCAGAACTGATAGGGCTACAGCCTACAAGCCCTGGATCTTATCGCAAGAAGTCTATTAGCAGAATAGAAATTCTATATGTACTCGATAATTGAAGGTAAAGGCATAACTGAGGACATTTTCATAAATTAAAGTGGAACAACTATAAATTTTACAGCAGCCTAGTACAAGCTAGTTGCAATAACATCATAGTATCCATTGGTTTCAGGGTAATGTTTACAACTTGAAGCTATATACAAGAAAGAGTTTCTAATCATATACTATAATCAAATAGAGCCGCAACAAGCTGTTTCAGGTTCATTATAAATACAGAATGGTGAGGTATAAATATAGTAACAACAACAAGAGTAGTAGTAGTTTACCGTCGAGAGCTGCCTTTTCACCTCACCCTACCAGAAGAAATCAGCCTTCAGTTCTTACTGCATTATTTACTGGTTCTTGACACCGGCAGCTGCAAGAGCCCAGTGAGGTTTTGCTGGAGTACGGGCCAGTGCCTTCACTCCCAGAGGGTTGTTCTTGCTCTGTACAATTATATAAGATATTATTTAGAACCAGAGCCATTTATAACAGAATACCGAAAGAAACTAGTGATTTTGATAAGAAAAACAGAACTTATCAAAATTTTGTGGTTGGATTGAAATACATTATAATTTTAACTGTCATTTCAGACACACATACTTAACATGATGCTTCCTCATCAATGTAGTATACAAATGTCAGTAACGTGTCAGTGTTATGCCATATACTAGTTCTTGTTCTACACTAATAGCATAATAAAATAGACTTGCAATCAAACTAGTGCCTTGGTGTAATTTTGCTAAGTACTCAATTCCACTGACACAGATTAATGATTGATATTAGTAATTTTGACAAACGATCAAAACTTTCTTTCATCGAAGTTATTTGGTTTGGATGAAAATACAAGTTATGTCCTTCACCTGATCTCCATGATGGAAGTATATGTAATGGATGGCTGGAAAGAAACACATAAATCTTTGAAAGGGTACAGAGGAAAAAGGTGACAGGTGTCAAAAGCTAGACAGCGTTAAGTATGATAAACATTGAGTACAAAGTTTGCATCAATTCTACACAAGTAGATTTTTTTTAACACATATTAGTCGTGCTATGCTCATAAATTGGTGAAAAATGCATTTTGACCAATTGAAATCTTATCAAGTGCACCAGAAAAGCAATGCTTGTCCATGAATCTTGAATAGCCCTAGTAAAATAACTTGGACCAACTCACTCTCACATTAGTTTCTGATATATGTATGTGTATTTACTCTCACAACTAAAGAAAGGTACATGAAGCTTTTTCTGCGTTTACATGGTGAATTCTTCACGCTTTTAAGTTTTCTGTAACTTCAAACTCCGTACATTTACTTTTCAAAACTAATAAAACGAAAGTGAACAAGAATACTAAATAAAATTAGATTAAATTAATTTTAACTAAATAAAATAAAATAATAGTGGATATTAAACCATTGTTTATTTTATTTCTCTCAAAACAAAAACCTTTCTTAATCTTCAGAACTAAAAATATTGAAATCCATAGTGTATCCCTTTCCAATTTTGCATGTACAGTATGTACAAGTAACCTGTGTTACTGTAATCTGTAATTTTAGAGAGGGAAAAGCATTACCGTGAGACAAGTTCCAGCATCAACGTTGCAGACAGGATAGTCATGAGGGCAGCAACTATAGTGGTCATCGCAGCAGGTTGCTCCCTCAAGAGGGCAGCATCCCCAGGCGAAGCAAGTGCGGCCAAAATTATAGACACAGCAACATGTGGTGCTCTCAGGACAGGAATAGTAATTATCACAAACAGTGGGAGGGGTCACAGGGGAAGGAGGAGATGGGCCCGGGTTGGGCGGGTTCTGACCCTTCTTGATTGGGTATGATGGCTCGATTGCAATTCCGCACTTTCCAAATGTCTCTGCAGTGTTGCGCTCCATCCGGACATAGCCGGCCTCTCCCCAATCCGCACCCCAAGAGTTGCGGACAATCCAGTAATCCTTCCCATTCTCAGTTCCATAACCCACAGCAGCAACACCATGATCCAGATCAATACCACATTTTCCAGAGAATATACCCTGCAACACAAGTAAACCAACAGTAAGTATAAGCAATTGGATCTTTTAGCACATAAAATGCATTTTTTTTATAATACTTGCCATGTGAATGGCCTTTTTTCCCCCTTAATGAATATTAACTGTCATCAACATCAAATTTTGCTTTAATTGGCAGGAAAGACAAAAAAACAACAAATACTGTATCCATGCTTGAGGCCATGCACTCTAAGATTACAAAATAGCCTTAAGAGCTTGCTAATCTAACAGACATCCGGTATCCAGTGAAAAGTATTTAATCTCCTTGGTCTATAGGGTATACATTTCTCAGGTGTAAGGATTAGTTAGCAGATGCAAAAAGTAAGAACAAGTTGTTTGATTGAAAAACAATCAATTGAGCTTATAATCCAAGCAGATTAACTTTTCCGCACTAATTTTATGTACTTAATAAACAATTCACTAAACAATGAATAATTTGTTTAATAACATTAATCCAACATCCAATAAACAGTGTACAAGTTTATCAGGTGTTCAGAGTTAATAAGCTAATCAACATTAAAACTTGTTGAGTGCTAACAATCAAATGAGCTATATAATCCACAAGCTGAACAATTTCGATCAATTATCTGCGATGTTTATTTTAATGAATTATTTGTTGAACCCAATTTTCTTGTCATAGCTTTGATTAGCAGCATAGAAAACAAACAAATCATGTATTTTACAATGTACATAGTCAATTATTGCATATTAAATCAAACAAAACCAAGTCAAATAATTTTGAATTACATGGAGACAACAGATAGTCAAAAGTGCAGGTAATAAGATTTTCTTTTACTAAATAATGAGCATATCAATAAAATACAGTCTACCTACTAAACCAAATTATGGTTATGACTAAACATGTTAGTAAAAAGAAATGGTGCCCTCTATCCATCATTCACAAATCTTGGATTAATTATGAATATTGTCCTAGCAAGGACATAGTTGATAGAAGATAGCCAAAACATATTAAAGACTAACCTATATAATTGATGTAGGTACACATGAACATAATATATCATTCAGGCAAATAAAATACTAAAATCGTTTAAATTACCGATTTGTACAGTTGGAAGGGCCTCGCCCCAGCTTCAATAGCAACACTGACAGGCTGACTGGCAACAGCTTTTTTCAAGGCCTGCTCATTGTTCTCCGGGACATCCTCATATGAATCGATTGAAACAACCCTAGCATTTTTCTGCATGAAATGAATACAGGCCAATGAAGATTAGTACAACATAACAGCATCTAATTTATGTTGTCTATAATTGAAATGAGCCACTGTACCACTGTATATACTTAACTGTATGATGAACAAAGTATTATTTTCATAAATACCATCGATCAACATGATGTCAAGGTCATAATTGCTGCAATTATTTCAAAGGCATATTTTCCATTGTTGCGGTTCATCATAATCTAGAATAATATAGTACTAACCTTCCCATTTCAGAAAGACACCTAAAAGACTGCAATTTTAAATCAAAATTTTACACAAAAAGGTACTATTATTTGTAAGATAGACAATTAGACATAGTATTATTATTCATCAATAGAAGCAATCAACATGATATCAAGGCTTGTTCCAAACAGACAAACAAAAAAATGAAGTTACTAAACTATTTGAAGAAATGCAATTGCCATCAGTGAATCATAATCTAGAACAATATAGCAGTAACCCTTTCTATGCCATTCCAGAAATAGATTTTGAAACAATTATAAAGATTAATTAATGAAGTTGAGAGAATAAGTTGGAAAAGAATTCATTGATAGCGGTTTGGTATTTGCAGCGAAAATCAAACAAAGCCAAAGGTTAGGACGGATAAGTTGTTACAACGGACAATAGTTGGGGATATTCTTCAAAGTACAGAATAAGAAGTTCTTTAGGAAAAATATGTAAACCCAAAAATGAGGAAGGAGATCACTTGCAATAGAAATAAACAGTGAAAACATATCCAATCCAAGTGATAACTGTCAACAATTCCAAAACGTATACATATTCGGTATAAAGGTAGGTATATAATTTGTATCTTTTTTCTCTTAATTTAATTAAACTACCTCACAAAAAGAACAAAAAAGAAATAGATATTCCACCCAGTGGTGGGCTTACTTCAGCATTCTTCTCCTCTCCTTTGTCATTTGCATCTATATTATCTCTGTTTAATGTCCTATTCTACTTTCTATAAGTATTATTCTTGTGATTTTATAATGAGGTAGGTTTTTGGCTGCACCTACCCACATTTTCTGTATGGCAAGTTCCACTCTATGCCTAATTTTTCTTATCTAGGTATTAGTATTCAATTTGGAAGGACGGTGTCATTGAAAATTATAGTTTTTGATACCAAAACATTCATTGTTAAAGTATTTATAAAAATAAATTAATAAAATGAAACTATAGAAAACGATACGCAACCACAATAAGATGAATCAGTCTTAAGGAAGAAAAAAGATGTATACCCTATAGGTGTCACATCGACCATCCCGAGCCTTGTAGGGATAATCCTCCTCGGTATCAATCCCACCATTGTTGATGATAAACTCGAACGCATAGTCCATGAGACCACCATTGCACCCTTCATTGTAAGAGGTGTCACAGTCCACCAGCTCTTGCTCCGATAGAGATATCAAATCCCCAGTAACGATTTGATTGATCCCTTCAACTGCAACAATTGTTGAAAAAGCCCAGCAACTCCCTGTTGAAACAAAATAACAATCATGTTTACCTTTTTGTTAGTAATTATATTTTTAAAAGAAATTAAATTAAATTACATCTTTTCCTCCCAAAAAAAAATAATGAAATTAAATTAAATTGCCTTTCAAACAAAAATAATATGATAAGTGAGAGAGATTGATAAATTCCAAAAAGACCCTAAAAATGCTTCCGTGTAATTCAAGAAATCAATTAGCATTCTTGGTTGAGAAATGCTAGACATACCTGAGATCTACCTCAATCATGGAACTTATCTTTTAGCGATGCGATGCGTGGGTCCATTAATTATTTAAAAAATTAAATGGATAAGACCCAACAATTACTGAGCCACGTGTACGTTTGTGGTAAGTTTGTGGTGGTAGAATCTAGCATTTCTCTTCATAGTTAGGTACACTAACTTACCAAAACTTGCTAAACTAAACGTGATTAAATAAAATGACCAAAACACCCTCACACCAACAAGTCAACGAAGCCTCAAATCAAGGACACAACAGTAAAAAAAATAAAAAACTCCATAACCGGTAACCTTACCGCAGCTCCCCTGGTCCTTGACCGGCGCCACCGCTCCCTTGGTCCTCCAATCCACCGACTCCGGCAAACTTTCCCCGTCCTTAACCGCATACCTCTCACTCCTCAAACTCTTCCGATTCCTCTGCTTCTTAACTCCCAAAAACTTGGATCGGTACTCCTCGTTGGTCAAATCGGCGAACTTGTTGAGCCCCAACCGGAACGAGTGGACCCCACGGTCGGCGTCAGCGTTGTGCTCGTCGATGAACTTGAGGTTGTCTTTGAAGATCTCGTATCGCTGTTCCTTTTCGCCGATGGCGTTGTACTGTTTGGAGTGTTCAGCAAGCCAGTGATCGTATATCTGGTGGATCTCGTCGTCGGTGCGCTGGAGGCCGGTGGTGGGGTGGGCAGCGTTGTAGGAGATGATGGACATGTCGGAGGCGGCGGCGAGGGCCACCGAGGAGAGGAAGAGGAGAAGGGGGAGAGAGGAAGCCATGGGAGAGGTGTAGGTGAGATGAGGTGGAGGTGGGGAATGAGGGAGGGTGTTTAAGTAGGAAGGGGAGGGGGAAGGGGGAGGGGGGATGTTTGCAGGTGAGGGCTTGGAATTTGAGGTATTTGTGTTTTGGCGAGGGGAGGTTGTACTATAATACTATTGGAAGGTGGGGGGTGTGTTGGAATTTGTGGATTGTGGGAAGCGGTTTGGTGATTATGGGTGTTTGTTTATTATTGGATTATTGGATGATGATTCATTTTTGGTGGTGTTCATCTACTCAGGATTCAGGAATATCTTTAAGTACATGCTAGTGTTACCCATGTGCAAAAATAATTTTAATAGACTTGTAAAATTATATTTAATTTTTAAAAATACGAGAGAACTTCAATAGTATAGTTTAGTAAAATTTACCTAAAAAAATACGCTTACAGCTTTATATACATTAGGACCGGCAGTCCTGACCCACCTCATCTCGACCCTCCCCTTCCTCTCCTCCCCATCCAAAATCCGCACCCTATCAGACGCCTTCTCCCTCCTCTCCCTCCTCTCCGTCGTCCTCGACCACAGCGACGTTCCCTTCTCCAACATCATCTTACACCTTTCCGTCCACCTCACCCTGCTCTCCGCCACCTACCTTCTTACCGAATCTCATTTTTTGACCCGATATTGCAGTCATCCTCATCTTCAACCCGTAAATATTCTTTATTATCAAATTTTTGAGTAAGAAAGTTTTATTCTATTTTTCTTTGCTCGGCTTGCTTCACTGCTTTGGTACTTAAACCAACGTGAAACGAATTATATTTTTAGTTAAAATAAAAACAAATATAGTTATTTAGTGTAATTGTAACATGTTTTTTCTCAAAAGGAAATATGGAGTATAGCCACCATGTTTTATTAATATTAAGGTAACGAAATAAATCCAGAGAAACTGGACAACTATACATGAAAGAAAGAAAAACGTAGCAAATAAAACATAAAACCTCTAACATTCCTGGGAGGGTGGGGCAAATTCAATACTGAAAAAGCAACATGTAGAGTACAAAAATCAAAAGGAGATCCCTCCAGCATCACTGGAGGATGGAAACACTACAACACACGTTGGATTTACCGGCATATTTTTCCCGGCGTTTTACCAATCGCGCCGGGTAGGATAAGACCAGGATAGGATCGCAAAAATGTATAGTTATACACCGGCGGCCTCTAAAAAATGCCGGTGAATTATAATATTCACCGGCGTTTTTATAAAAACACGCCGGTGAATAGAAAGCGGAAATATACCCCACAAATCCTCTCACATTCACCGGCGTTTATTAATAAAAATGCCGGTGAATATACAGGGATTAATTCCCCAATCCTGCCGCGAAACCCTTAGCACATTTCGTTTTTTTTTTACCAAACCCTAAGTTTTCCCGCACCGTTGCCATTGGGCCTCCTTCCCTTCCTCAACAACTACTCCGTTGACGTCGCCATTGGGCCTCCTTCCCTTCCTCGACAACTCCTCCGTCAACGTCGCCATTGGGCCTCCTTCCCTTCCTCGACCCCCGCTCAGTCATTTCTCTCTCATCGCAAGTACTCTCTCTCTCTCTCGCTCTCTCTCTCTCCCTCTCTACTTCTTGATTTTGTGATGGTAATGGTTTGATTGTAATGGTACGATTTTGTGATGGTAATGGTGTGATTGATTATGTGATGTTTATGTTTGTGGGAATTTTGGGTGGTAATGGTTTGATACTCAATTTAGGAGAGATCTCGATTTAGGGATAGCTAGCTTCGTTTGTGATACTCAATTTGGTTTGATACTCAATTTTGGGTGGTAATGGTGCAATTGATTCTGTGATGTTTATGTTTGTGATAGCTAGCTTCGTTGATTTTATTTTCATCAACTGAAACTTTAGCATGATGGTTCAAGAGGCTTGTTGGTTCTTCTTGGTTCTTGTTGATTATCGGCTGAAACTTTAGCAAAATCCGAGCATGATGGTAAATTAATAAACTAGCACTGGTTCTTCTTGTTGATTATCGGCTAAGCTAGCTTCTTGTTGGTTCTTCTTGTTGATTTTCGGCCAGGCTAGCTTCTTGTTGATTCTTGTTGAAGCTACTGTTTTTGGTGAACATAGCATGATTTGGGTAATTCCATCCCAACTAAATCATTGATGTTTCTGGCTCCAAAAGAAACCTGCACAAGGTTTGTTTTGACCAATTCTTGTACAGATTTTGGGAATTCTGAAGTTTTAGATCCAGGATCACAAATTTTTATTAGGCTGTGATTGGATTGTTTAGTGACTGTCAACAAGTGTTCTTAATTGGGCTGTGATTAGAAAGAGACGAGTTGGAGTGGAGATCTGGAAACCCATATAGAGACATCTCGTTCATAATAATTTATTATTATTGCTGTTCTTGTCGCTCTTGCTGTTCTTGCTGATGTCTCTTTATGTGCGTTTGCTGAAGAGAAAGCAGGGATGAGAGAGAGATAAGGAAAATGCCGCTATGTTAGCCTGGTGTATCCTCATTCTCTACCATTCCTCTTTCTGGTTTCTATATTTGGTTTTCTTCCACGATGACAGTTCCTTAAAACTACACCTGATATGAGCCATATTCTTATTGTCATCTTAGCATGATTTTTTTACCAAAATGGGTTAACTGTCAACTAAGGATGCTGTATGTATACCAAAATCCTCCAAATCTGTACAAAAATTGGGCTGAACAAACCTTGTGCAGGTTTTTTTGGAGCCACAAACATCAATGATTTAGTTGGGATGAAGAATTAATAGACAAACATATATGCTTAGATACTGGAAATTTTCATTTTCTTTCACTGTTAAAGAAGCTGAATTCATGCATCTAATTGTCATCTTAGCATGATTTTTTTACCAAAATGGGTTAACTGTCAACTAAGGATGTTGTATGTATACCAAAATCCTCCAAATCTGTACAAGAATTGGGCTGAACAAACCTTGTGCAGGTTTCTTTTGGAGCCACAAACATCAATGATTTAGTTGGAATGAAGAATTAATAGACAAACATATATGCTTAGATACTGGAAATTTTCATTTTCTTTTACTGTTAAAGAAGCTGAATTCATGCATCTGATTGTCATCTTAGCATGATTTTTTTACCAAAATGGGTTAACTGTCAACTAAGGATGCTATATGTATACCAAAATCCTCCAAACCTGTACAAGAATTGGGCTGAACAAACCTTGTGCAGGTTTCTTTTGTAGCCACAAACATCAATGATTTAGTTGGAATGAAGAATTAATAGACAAACATATATGCTTAGATACTGAAAATTTTCATTTTCTTTTACTGTTAAAGAAGCTGAATTCATGCATCTGATTGTCATCTTAGCATGATTTTTTTACCAAAATGGGTTAACTGTCAACTAAGGATGTTGTATGTATACCAAAATCCTCCAAATCTGCATGTTTTTTTTTCATTTTTTTTTAAAAAATTATATACCTACACCGTCATTTTTGTAAACGCCGGTATAGCTTCCAAACAAAATTACAGCACTTAGAAATACCCATACACTGGCGTTTTTACGGCCGCCGGTGTATAACCAAGATTTACCAGCGGCATGAAAAAATGCCGGTGTAGACCCATAGTATTCCGCGACGCTCGCTTCGGCGGCATTTGGACCGGCGGTTTTAAAAATGCCGGTGAATGCTTCACCGGCGTTTTTAAATGCCGGTGTAAATTAAAAAAAATGTCGGTAAATCCAGCGTGTGTTGTAGTGAAATCTTAGTCAATCGTTGGCCCAGTCGGTGTCTGCCCAGTCTATATCACCTTATCGTCGCACTCATCAACCTGAAAAGCTCTGGCAATCCTCCCCCTCTGTCATGTCGCCGCAACTATAGCTCAAAGGAAAATAAGATGCATAATTTGAGTAACAATACCAAAAATATTATTACAAGTTCTACGAAAGTAAAGGTTATTTCTATTAAGCTATAAAACTCAGGTCGTTATGGCAGTGACAATGTACCAAGCTTCCTTCATCCCTTTTATGTCACTAGCAATCTTAGGGATAACCCACAAGTCCTTATAGATCATGGGGGTAGTTATTTGTTCAGATGGCCTTTATGACCTCGACCAAAACTGTTTTACTCATATGACACTCTATGAATAGGTGGTCTCCAGACTCAATAGTAGTGTTGAAAAATTTGCAGTTGATTGCAATGTTAGGTTGCCTTTTACCAAGATGTTTACTTGTGAGGATCGCATCGATAAGTACTAGCCACAGGAAGACACTTACTTGAAGAGAATTTTTGGCCTTCCAGACTATTCACACCCATCTAGGTCTACAGCCTCTGAAGTGAATCATGTAATAGAGAGAACGTACCGTAAAGATATTTCCTTTCCAATTCCCAGACTCTCCGGTCTGGGCCTTGAAAGCATTTCACCCATGATTATGCTATATGGAGTTGGAGTTCCTCTAATCTAATTTGGGACTGCTGGTTGAGATGAGATCTGAATGGATGTCTCCACGAACCTCTTTCTTAGGTTCTTCCCAACGTGATGTGTGGCTGAATTGCTTGCTCGTATAGGACTGGGAACATCTCTTTGAGAGTGTATGCACCACATCATTTGTCCCACCAGAATTTGGTCACAAAATTATTGCCGATGAAAGATGTTACACAACTATTAAACGAATCGTAAGTTTTGGAAACCCCTTTCCAGAACCAAGAGACTCTTGGACCAACACGAAAGCCCAGATTTCACGTCACCCTCCCTTGCAGATATGAGTGAACAAACTCCTGCCACCCTCCCCCATTTGGATGAAATACTTTTTACCACCTCTTTCCAATAAGGACTAAGTTTATGTCTCACAGGTCAATTATGCCTAGTCCTTCATGTATTTTATTTATGCAAGTCTTTTCCTACTTAATTAAGTGATAACTTCCTCTATTGACGCTGGTCCCTTTCCATAGGAATCATTTCTGAATTCTGTCAATCGTTTGAATAACCCATCTTGGCATTTCAAAAAGGGACAAGTAATAAGTTGGTAGATTGGATAGTACTGAGTTGAATAAGAGCGCTCTTATGGAAGTTGACTCATAGACCGGACCAGACTGCAAAACAGTATAGTGCACCTTTGAAGGTGATTGTTTCCTCAGGAACCCTGTTTCTGAATAGCAAAGTATCGTTGGCATACTGTAACATAGTGCACCCTTGGCGATTCCTTCCCTTCGCTACCGGGGATATCCATCCAGCAGCCATACAATTGTCCAATATGAACTTAAGAAAATTTTCAAATACTCTGAATAGGAGGGGGAGCGGTCGCCTTGTCTTAGCCCACGTCTACAAGAAAATGGTTGACCAGCCGTTATATTTACCAAGAAAGACATCCTACTACTAGTAAGGCAGTGGCTAATTCATCTGATCCATTTGTATCCAAATCCTCTACCTTTGAGAGCTTCCATCAAACAGTCACACTCAACCGAATCGTATGATTTCTTGAAGTCCAGTTCAGTAGGTAACTTCTATCATTCGAGATGTGGCATTGATGATGGTTTCTTCCGTTGTAGCCACGCAATCCAGAATGCATTGTCCTTTAATAAAGCTTGACTATTCTCTATTAATCAAACCGCCCATCAACCCTCCTAACCTATTAACGAGGACCTTGGCGATTATTTGTCCGAGCAGTTGAGTAGACTTATGGGATGGAAATATCATACTCTACGTGAGTCTTTCTTTTTTAAAGTTAAGTCTGCCCATTTTTAATCTATGGTCATAGAATTCATTCAGGACCGCTATGATAAAATAGCATCGGAAACATGTCCGGTCCTAGCTCTTTTTACCTACCCATCTAAGATATTACCTCCTTCGTATTTTCCTTCGTGAATGATACTTCGATCTCCACCGGGACCTGATGAAGATCCTCTAGTCTTTCCTACAAAAATTCTTCTTTAAACCGGGATCTAAAGTCTCTTTTATGACGGAATAGATTTTTGTAGTGAGTTTGAAAGATATTTCTGACTTCCTCTCCTTGTACCATGCCAAAATCTGTCCAGATTGAGTGGATAAGGCTGGATACATGACGTGCACTGGCTGCCCGATGAAAGAATGTTGTATACGTGTCTCCCTCTTTGATCTATGATATTCGGGATCTTTGTTGCCATTTAATTTCTTCCAATCTGTAAAGTTAGGCAATGTCTTCCCTTAGGTTTAACAACCAAATTCGTTCAATTTGTCTGAGGTCCCTAGTCTCCTCCAATCTCTTCAGTTCATAGATGCTCTACAGAAAAGTCACTTTAGACCTCCAGATTGCCGCAAATCTAACACAGTTCCACTTCCTCAACTTGGATCGAAGTCTACAGATTTTTTCACATAAAACCGTTGCTGCTTTTGTTCCTTGAGTGGGAAGAGCCCAATTTTCTGAAACCATATGATTGAAGCCTTGAATTTCAAGCCATGTATTCTCAAACCTGAATTTAGTTGATTTCCTTGCGCTTAGTGTTAGTGTATGCCCTAAAGGCCAGTTGTGTATTGACATTACAAATTTATATTACATCATGACATTTATTTCATATATGAGGCATTTTATTTATTGTGTTATTTATTTTGATTAAATGAATATAATAAATTCCTTAGAATAGTAGGTTTAATACCATGGGACATCAAATGCATGACTTGATTGTGAGATCTTATTGGTTGTAATCAGAACACTATTTTTAAATGTCCCTAGCCAAGTATTATTGTGAATTAGAAGAACAATAATACATAAAGACTAGTATGTGCGTAGACTGATGACCATATTCACGGGTCGTGGATATGATATATTAAGTCTTCACATGGGAACATATTAGAGTAATAATGTACAGAACTGACCCACCATGAGAACGCTGCATGGATAGTTACGTTAGTTTCATAAGCGGTTCTCACAGTGACCATGGTATACGTAGTCCTTTGACTTGAAGTCACTACGGTTCCCTATATGAGAATTTATATGTTTTAATATCGTCAAACATTGCATGTAATGAGGTGATTATAAACTCGACTATTGGATTACTACAAATCATGCGGAGGGATGTGAGTGACTTAGATAGGATTTGTCCCTCCTACATAACATGAGTGATATTTATGGGCCCCTTGATTGAGTGGGACTACAAAATGCATGATCGTGCTCAAATGAGTCAATATGAGATATTGAGCTTATTTGTTTTAGAAAGTCTACTCGGACATCAAGAAACCAAAGATTGAACTATACAAGGGTGGCACGCTCTTTGTCTTGTGGTCAATTAAGATATCTGGACAAAAGGACTAGACTACATGGTAACATTGGTCACGGATAGGTTATGTCAAATCACTGGCAATCCCGTCACTTGAGTAGTAATGATATATTGCTAGATACCGCTCACTGTTTGTAACACTAGAATAGGATTTTAATATTACTGTCAACGTAATTTGAACCTACAGGGTCACACACTTAGAATTGATCGAAATTGAGATTTAAATTCATGAGAAGAATTTAATTGGGCATCGTAGTAAGACTTGGACTACTGATATGGTTGCGTAATTAATTAGATTAAATGAGTCAACTAAAGTTAGAAGGGCTACACACGAATCTGACCCATGTCAGATTGTGAGCTCAACTGCCTCACCACTATCTTAGGATTGATTTTCTACACTTATATATACGATATATTTCTGTGGAACAGATACAGGAGAAAACCATAACCGTCTCAAAAATTGTGTGATAGAGAGAAAGATTGTGAGGAACATCTCCTTCCCTCAGCTAGGAATGCGGCGTAAGGAAGGGCTTGATTTGATCCGTTCGTGTGGATACAGTAGAGGCACCGCAACCTTTGCAATGCTGTGATTGACATATTGTAGAGACACCATATCAATCTTTAATGTATAACTCCTAAACACGATTTATGATTTTCGCATAGATCCATGGCTATGTTTCGATATTTTATGATTTATTTTTTCGCTGTATATTTCATCTGTGATTGCCCTCAAAACCAAAAATTCAGTTGGCCAGTGGAAAGAAGTATGAGGACATGGTCTGACGTTAGTTTCGTAAGGGATTTCACGTAGTCTACAAGGAATTTGACTTTTCAATCATTCGAAACTAGCGCTTTATTTAGTTTCGCCATTATAAGGGTTGTTTTTCGCTGCCTCTTATGTTCCTCGAATAGGAAGAGCACAATTTTCTGAAAGTGATGGAAGCCTTGAATTTCAAGTCATACTTTCTCAAACCTAAATTTAGCTAATTTCTTTGCGTACAGTTTGCTAGTGGAAAGAAGTATGGGGACATGGTTTGACGTTTTGAAAAGGATTTTGTGTAGCTATAGGGAATTTGGCTTCCCAATCCATTGAAACTAACACTTTATCTAGTTACTAGACCACTGCTGCAATTTAATTTCTTCCAATTTGTAATGTTTGGCAATGTCCTCCCTTAGGTTTAACAAGAGATTTCGTTCAATTTACGTGAGGTCCCTAGTCTCCTCCAATCTTTCTAGTTCATCGGTGCCCTCCAGAAGAATCTCTTTGGACCTCCAGATTACCGCTAATCAACTACAGTTCCATTTTCTCAACTTGGATCAAAGTCTACAGATTTTTTCACACCAAACCACTGTCGCCTCTATTCCTCGAGTAGGAAGAGCCCAATTTTCTGAAACCATATGATGGAAGCCTTGAAATTCAAGTCATGCTTTCTCAAAACAGAATTTAGCTTATTTCCTTCCATTCAATTCGCCAGTGGAAAAAAGTATAGGGACATGGTATGATGTTGGTTTTAGAAGGATTTCGTGTAGGCTAAAGGGAACTTAGCTTCCTAATCCATTGAAACTGACACTCTATCTAATTTTGACATTATAGGGGTTTCCTGCATGTTAGACCAATAAAGAGCCTATCAAGAATAAGTATGTCAATCAGGATCAGGTCCGTGATAACCCTATTGAATTCCCCCCAAAATCCGACATGAAATTGAATATGAATGCTAAAAAGCTATGCGTACCTCCACCATCGGTCTTAGGTGTCTTAGCAGAGGCTGCTATTTTCGGATAGTCTCCCAAGGACTCCACATAAGCGCTCTTAGGTACCTTATGCACCTTAAAACCCTGAATCTTACGTAGTGTCTCCATGCTGGTCTATGAGCCTGTCAAAGATGATGTGAAGGTTGATGGTACAACGTTTGGTGTAAGAACGACATCCATAGTATCTTTCCTTGCAAGAATCTGCTGAGTATCTTCAATCATCTCCTCTTCATAGTCCGAACCTTCCTCCGTATAAGGATCATCATCCTCTAGATTTAGATGTGCATCCTCGTCTTCTTCATGTTTGATAGTGTATGAAGGAAGTGGTAATGGAGTTGGGCCTTGGATTTGTGCACCCAATGGAGGAGCCAAAATAGCCCCCTTCTTGGGATCAATAGAAATTACTATACTAGAATTATCCCCCATCTCAGGCCCATAAGGAGTTGTTTTCATCTTATAGGATTTAGTAAATAAATCATGTGGCCCAGTCAAAATATCCGGCCCATGAGATAAATCAAGAAAATCCCCATTAAATTACCCCCTACTGGACCCCTTATTGGGCCAAGTCTCCAACGCCAGCCCATGTTCCGGGTTTGAATTATTTGGGGAGTCATCACGTGAGCCCAAAAACTCCTTTAGCTGCGATTTAGGTGAGATTTGGTGCACAAAATGGTATTGGATTGGAATTGGGTCACGTCATGGATGACGTCATAGCGACAGTCTACAGCATGCCTAATTTGCTACCCAGAATCATGTGATCGTGAGGGCAAAACCGACTTTTTCCCCATTCTTCCTACATTTTTCCATCTTCTTTTTGGTTTCTATTAAAATACATATGAAAACAACTTTACTTTTTTTTCTTTTGAATTTTCCAGGCTATTTTGGAGGTGGGTTTGGGTTTGGTTTTGACCGCTCTCTTGTCTATTTGGAAGCATCGATCCTTTGCTTCGATCTGGACCGTAGGATTTGATCTGGTGCCTTAGATTTTGGATGTTGGATGCTGGTGTAGATTGGTCGTTGGATACTGGTGTAGTTTCCTTGGAGGATGGTGTTAGCCACCGCTTCCCAATGCCGACGAGATCAAGGCACAATGAGCTCTTGCAATATCGTGGGACCCATCGATTGCGGGCTTTCCTTCCGGTGATGAGAATTTCTTGTATGATCTCCCTTCTCTCACCGACGACCCTTTCTTAGACACGTTCTCCACCAATGAAAAAAAAAATGATGTATGACTCTCCACTAGCTCTAAACGTTCTGAATCTCAGCTTGACACTGATGTCAGGGCTTCGAATTTGCATCATAACTAACACCATATCTGATTTCTTAACCATTTTAGGATCAATCTCCACCACCGTGCCGAAGTCAGCGACAATTTCTTCCAATATTTTAGGTTTCCAGCAATGATATGGGATATTAAGTATCTAAATCCAATAAAGCTCGCCCTTTGCCCCACATTTAGGAGTCCATTGCACAAATTCAGCTGAGAAGTGTCCAAAATTGATGATGTCGGGTTTAGCGATCTCCAGTAGCATCTCTGGTTAAGGAAAAGACACGAAGAAGCGAAGATGGAACATCTTCTTTACCATTTAGTCCCATTGAGTATTGAGGCCCAGCATTTGGAAAGTTCATCCCGTAAGTGATTCTCTGATGGTCGGCCACGTATGATTGTTGCAATGACACACCATTGACGAAGCCACTTCTCCTCTTGCTAGACAATCCCTAAATTATTATACAGTGTGATTTGAGTTGGGTTCTCCGGCGAATGTCCCTTCCTAACCTCTTGCTTCTCTTCTGCTTTGGTGAACACCACACTACCGTAATCATACGAACAGTGGCCCCACTTCATGCATTTGTTGCATTGCACCTCCTTGGTGCAGTCGGCACGAATGTGGCCCTGATCTCCATAGTTGAAGCACGGGATTGGCTTCTTCTTGCATTTCCTATACTTCTTTGTTGAGTTCATGGTGAGTCTGCTCTTCATAGATAACTTGCTCTCCACATTGATCCATGGTGCTTCTTGAATAGCAGCTACTGGGCCATCATTAATTAGTTCTGGCACAGAAACCGTATGAGTTATCTCAGAGACGGTTTGACTATTTTTCACTCCTTTTCCATTGCTGGACTCCCATCCAAAGCCCCCACAATTGGTGAAAAAAATTGATGCCACAGTCAATCTAGGATTGGAATCAGGTTGGTTGTGGTGGAAAAGATGAGAGATTTTGTACGCGTCTTACACGTAGCAGAAGTGATCGCATGACGCAATCAATATTGCATTATAAATTTGTTCTAATAAAACCAGGAACACTTTGAATAAAATAATCAGATCAAGAATAAAAGGGTTCAAGATAACCTTAAACTGATACCAAGAACTCATTCGCAGTTATTTCAGTAATGAGACTCCCAAAAGTTCGTTCTCCAACGGTGATCGAGGCCAAACCTTCCTAGAAATACTGCCGTACTCTCTCTCTCTCTCTCTCTCTCTCTCTCTCTCTCTCTCTCTCACCCTACTTTTAATTTGTATCTCAATTTTTAATTCTTGAGGAAGAACTCTTCTTCTCTATTTAAAGAAGATTTGGATCTTATCTCTTTGTAACCACCATATATGTATCTAATCCAGAAAATTCTTTAAAAATCAAAAAATAATTATAATATGTTTATTAATTTCATATTAGTTCGGAGATATCATTATATATCTTATTTAAGATATCTAAATTTTGAAATAAATAAAACAATTAAATATTTCAACACAAAAGTATTTAGTTAGAGAAAGACGCACCATTTAATTCACAGTTGAGTGATGGAAATAATTTATTTAACTCATAAATAAGTTGACGATCATATGACATTCTATGATAGCATGAGTAATTGTCATATTTAATATATCAACATATATCAAATTATTCGATTCTAAATTTTGTAAAACCAAACTTTGAATTGAACTTTTTGAGATAAAGCTTGTATTTTGTGTTACTCATTGGGCCTCACATTAAGCTGGCAGTGAAAATATTCAAACTCTTTTATTTCTCCACAAGTCAAAAGTGATGTGTAGAAACGTATCATGACTACCTAGATAATGTGAGTTTGCTTACTGATATCAATTGTACCAAGAATTAGTTCCTTTACAATTAAAATCCATCGGTCATACAACATCTCAAAGAAGCTTAGGGTACAAAGTAATGTCAAACCCTACCAACTTGATCATATGTGTCTGATACGTCAGTGATTGACTCAAATGAATACTTAGAAACTTCTTTCTATAATTCATTTTGTTATGGTCATAGACTTCCCGAGTTAACACTTTATAGAATCACACAGGATATTCTTTTCTCCTAACAGAAGTATTTAATTTCTTGTTGATTGTTCACCCACTTCCATGAAAGCCTTACTATGCCCAAAATACCCTAAACATGTCTTAGAAAGTAATGCTAAGGAACAAACCAAAGCATTTATCGACAGACACAAAGTACTATGACAACCTCAAGTCTAAGCATTACTTGTACCTACTATCACTCAAAGAATTGCCTACTGACATTTATTTAGATTTCCATTAGGTATTCCTTTTTGCGAGCTAGTTCAGCGAACTAAACCGTTTAGCAACTACACTTTTATATTAATGTTCCACATAAATAATTTTGAGATCAAGTATCCTCTGATTTAGAGCATATAACGAGTGTAATAGCCTCACCGAAATTACTGATGTCCAATCTCAGCAATCCTACGACTAGAAATATTTTAGATTAATTTTATTATGTTTATGTCTCACTGGCATTATCTTATCATGGCCCTAAACTCATTTAATTAATCCATGGACTTCATCATAATAGTAAATAAATTACCAGAGTAAAAAGTAGCAGCATATAATGAATAAAATGCCTCAAATAATGTTATGGATCACGAATAATGTTTATAAGAAAATTTTCATCATATCTCATGCGATTGGCTGTAGAGTACATTCCTAACAGGTTGTAGGAATGAATTTGAGTACCCCTTCATTGCACTTGCATTTGTTGATGGGGGATGTTAAGGGTGTTCATTTGAGGGTTCTGTATTTTGTGGTGGTGGTGGTGGTGATTAGCGCCAAGGTGGGTTACCCTCCTCTTATTGTTATCAACCACAATAGTCAGCCCCATCGGGTTCCGTTCCTCTTATTGTTCGCTTGGGATATGTTGAATTCGCTCCCTAATTGGTGAAGTTGGAGGTTTTTTGTGAGTTTGATGAACATGCTCCCTGTGCCGAGATTGATGCTGGCGGTGTTGAGGAGGACTCCCTCTTGCAACCTTCCTCTAATAGGGAATCGTTAGGATCTTATTGATGGATTCTCCCGACGAGCACATGACGGTGAATAGTGTTGTCTCTTCAGCGGTGATCTTGGTTCTTGGCTGTGGACCCTCGATGACAACTCTGCACATCGATCCTCTCTTTGAGAGCTCTATCTCTCCGATCCCTTCCTCCTCTAGGTGATGGAGAGTGTCGATGCTTCCTCGACGGGCTTCTCCTACAAACACTATCCCTTTTCGGCTGTGAGGGGGAGCGAGCCAGTAAACCTCATCGGTAGCCCGACATCCCCTCATCTCCATCTCCTCGATCTCTGTGGTGATGTCATCTTACCAAACAAGCTTTTATCGAGCCGAGCTTACTTCAGAATTCTTTGTATTTCATTTGTGATGTGAAAGTTTAAATGTTTGAGAAACTATAAACTTTGTTTGGAAATGTTTTGTGTAATTGTAACATGTTAAAGGGAAGGGAGAAAAAAAAGAGATTTGACATGTACAAACAACAACAACAACAACAAAGCCTTTTTCTCAACTAGTTGGAGTCGGCTACATAAATCCTAGTTTTCCATTCTACTCGGTTTAGCCCAATATCCTATGTAATGCCACAAGCTATCATATATTTTCTTACAGTTTTCATCCAAGTAAGTTTAGATCTACCTCTATGTCCGCAATATTTATCGAATCACTCTTTCTAACGATGATACTACTAGGTCTGCGTGTGACATATCCAAACCACCTTATGTGATTCTCTCTTAATTTATCTTGGATATGAGCTATCTTTACCATATCTCGTATATGCTCGTTTCTAATTCTATTATTTCTGGTTTTACCACACATCCATTTTAGCATCTTCATATCCGCTGTAGTCTTTTTTTGAACATGTTTTTTCTTTGTTGCCCAACACAGAATTCATACATCATTGATGGTCTAATAGCCGTCCTATAAAATATTTTCTTCAACTTCATGGGTATACGAACACCACTAGCGCTTCTCGACTTAAGCCACCATGCTTGGATCTTATATATAACATCTTCACAAATCTCCCCATTTATTTTTATAATCGAGCCTAAATATCAGAAACTGTATCTCTTATATATCGCTTGACCATCAAGCTTCACTACTTCCTCATTTGTGTTCCGAATATTGCTAAAATTACACTCCATATACTTTGTTTTAGTTTTGCTTATTCTGAAGCCTCCAGCTTCCAAATTTTCTCTTAACAATTCTAATTTAGCATTGATTCCTGCTCTAGTCTCATCCACTAAGACGACATCATCTGTAAAATGCATACACCAAGGCACCTTATCTTGCATTCCTCGCGTCAATTCATTCATCACCAAAGCAAAAAGCTAAAGGCTTAAAGCCGAACCTTGATGTAAACCTACAGTGATAGGGTATTTACTACTCTCTCATGCGGTTGTTCTAATTATGGTCATTGCCCCTTCATACATGTCCTTAATCACCTCAATATACTGAATAGTTACTCTTTTGTTATTTAACGCCCATCAAGCTCTGTCTATAAGGACTTATCATAAGCTTTTTCTATATCTATAAACACCATATGTATATTTTTCTTATTCTCTCTATATTTTTCCATATGTATCACCAATACATAAATTGCTTACAAAGCTGATCCCACATGCAAAAATCCAAGCTGATTCTCATTCACTATTGTTTATAGTCTAAGTCTATATTCAATCACTCTCTCCCAAAGTTTCAACATATGGCTCATTAATTTAATCCATCGGAAGTTGAAGTAACTTTGTAAAACTCCTTTATTTTATATATAGGTACTAAAATATTCTTCCTCTATTCATCAAGCATCTTCTTGGTCCTTAAAATCTCATTAAATAATCTTGTTAGCCAGTCTACTCCTACATCCTTAAGACACTTCCAAACTTCAATGGATATACCATCCGGTCCTAAAACTTTTTCTATTTTCATCCTTTCCAGAGCATTCCAAACCTCTAAGAACCTAATTCTATGGAAAAAAAACATATGCTTCTGATTCTCCCTCGATTCTTCCATATTTAAGTTGCCCACAACTTTTTCATTTAATAACTTTTCAAAGTACCTTCGTCATCTTTCCTTAATTTCATCATCTTTTAGTAAGACTCTTGAATCTTCACTCTTAATACACATAATTGTGTCTAAATCTTTTATTTTTCTATCCCTTTCTTTAACAAGCGTATAGATATTATTTTCTCTCTTTTTTGTTCCTAATTTTGTGTAGAAATCATCGAATTTTTTTACTTTTGCATTTGTTACCGTTTTAAAACTTTTTTAACAGTCTTATATTTATCCAAATCCTCCTCATTTCTACTTTTTTTTCATATTTTGAAGGTTGGTCTTTTTTTCTTACAATATTCTGAACTTGTTCTTGCCACCACCATATTTCTTTAGTTTGAATTCCTCTACATTTAGATTCTCCAAGTACCTCTTTAAGATTTTTCTTATGCACATAGCTATTTTAGTCCACATCATAGTAGCAACCCTTCCTAATTCCATGTCGCTCTTTGAATGACTTTATCTCTAAAAAGTTCTCATTCTCTCATTTCAAATTCCGCCACCTATTTCTTGGGACCCAGTATGTTTCCTCACACATATGTGTTTTCCAATTTTAACATCTAACACCAAGAATCTATGTTGTGAAGTTAACCTTTCTCCCGATATAACTTTACAATATTTACACATTACGTAATCCACGATCCTGATATTATAAAAAAAAAGTTCAATTTGGCTGCCATTTGCCCCACTTTTAAATGTTCTTCTCTCTTTCTAAAATAAGTATTTGCGAGTATGAGATCATACGATGTCGCAAAATCTAAGAGAGCTTCTCCACCATCATTCTTATGTCCAAATTCATATCCTCCATGCACTCTCTCATATCTCATATTATATTTTCTTACATATCCATTAAAATCTCCTCCTATAAATAATTTTTCACCTAAGGGTACTCATTGAATAATCTCATCCATATGTTCCCAAAATTTATTTTTAGTTTGTGTATCTAATCCTACTTGGGGTACAAAGGCACTAATGATATTAATTATGGTCCCCCTAACATAAGCTTAATTTGTATTATTCTATATCCTTTTTCTATTAAAAAATAGATAGCACACCAAAGAAGAGGGACATGAGTATGGAAACTGAGATGGTCAACGCTCAGGGCTTTGTCTTTTCGGCCACCGCCAAAGAGAAGCCACCAGATAAGAAGAATGTTTCGTTCAAGGACATGGTCATTGGTCAGCAAGGAGCCATACAGCCTCGACAGAAGGTTGATTTGCTTAAGGAAAACTTGGCAAGGATTGAATATCAAGACAACAACCCTCTCCTTCCAATGGTTCACATTGATGCAAAGGTTTTTGAAGGTCTTTGTGCACCATGGAAAGATGCTCTGGTGGTGAAACTGCTTGGGAAAAATATTGGTTATCACACAATGAACGATAGATTGAAGAAGATATGGAACCCAGTGGCTGGTTTTGAGATTATGGACATTGGAAACAACTTCTATATGTCCAAGTTTGAAAGTGAGATTGATCGTTCAAAGGTTATGTATGATGGACCTTGGATGATCTTTGATCATTACCTAACAGTGCAATGCTGGTCAAAGGACTTTGTTAGCCCCTCAGCCAAGATTGATCGCACAATGGTTTGGATCCGTTTCCCTGGGTTGAACCTATTTTATTATGATGAAAGCGTTCTCCTCGCCCTTGCTGCAGCAGTAGGATTGCCAGTGAAGGTTGATAGCAATACACTTGATGTGAAAAGGGGGCATTTTGCGCGTGTTTGCGTTGAGATCGATCTAACCAAGCCGGTTATTGGCAAGGTTTGGCTTGAGAATCATTGGTATCGTGTGGAGTATGAGGGCCTTCATCGAATTTGTGCAACATATGGTTGCTATGGTCACCTGACAAGGGAATGCAGCACTGCTGCAATTCCGGCGACGACGCAGAATGGTGGAGCGCCGGTAGGTTCTACGTCTGTAACGGCTCCTCCTCAAGTTAAGGATGTTAATGCTGATCCGATTTTTGGGGGATCTGATAATTCAAAGCAGGCTGAAAACAAGGAACCGGTTCATGGTGAATGGCTAACAGTTAGGAGGAAAAATTGTAAGTCATTAATTCAGCAATCAACGGAGGATAACAGGAAGAACTTAAATGGCAAGAAAAATTTGGGAAATAAAGGCGTGGGAAATAAAGACACTGTAAGTAACACGCATGCAGAAACTACGCCCAGGTTGCCAACGAATAAAGTTCCACATCAGCAGCGGGTCCCATCTGATATGTCACAACAATTAGTAAATGCTAGAAAAAGTTACAAGAGACATCGCCCAGAACCTGAATCTTCGAAGGGCCCGTCTATAGAAACTCAATTTGGTTCTCGACCAAATCAAAATATTAAAATCTATGATGTTGGTTTTGGAGCAAAATCAGCGGTGCAAATGCAAGCTGTTACACCTAATAGGTTCATTCTTCTTCATGATGATGAGAACGATAATGAGAATATTGTTAGTGGCCCAAAAAGAAGGATTAATGACAGCAACAATGTTCAAAAGATTTCTCAGGAGACTCTCGAGGCCACACACAACGAAGTGGTCAAGGAAACTCAACCCGATGACATGGCTATCTAGTCATTGGGGCAATTGTCCCTATCTTTCCTTCAAGTTGTTAATGGATTGTTTCCAAGACTTAACTATATTATCCTAGAACATTCGGGGCACTTTTAGGAAAGAAGTTAGGCGGCATGTTCGTGATCTTATTAGATCACATCATCCCTCTTTGTCTTGTGTTTACGAAACTCATGTTCAATTTGCTAAAGTGGAGAGATTCTGGAATTCAGTTGGTTTCTCGAAGGTGTTTATTCAGGAGGCTAGGGGTCATTCAGGGGGTATTTGGGTGCTTACTTGCCATAACGACATCACCATGAATAGGATTGATCAAACTAATCAGGCTATTACCTTTCTTTGTAGCGAGGTAATTCTGTTTGGTTTAGTACTTCACTCTATGCCTCACCTTCTTTTGTTAACCGACGTTTGTTATGGGAATATTTAGCCCAGCTACGTAATGTTATTAGTGGTCCCTGGTTGGTTTTTGGCGACTTTAATGAAATTATTTTCTCTCATGAAATTTCTGGTGGTGATTTCAATGCTTCCAGGGCATGCCTTCTTGCTGATATGACGGCAGATTGTAATTTGCTAGATTTACAAGTTTCTGGAGGCATGTATACTTTCAGAAAAAATGTTCCACTTGCTGGTCATGTGCGCAAGAAATTAGACAGAGTTGTGGCTGATGTAGATTGGCAACTAGCCTTTCCTACAGCTAATGTGGAGGTCCTTTCTCAGCATGGTTCTGATCATAATCCTTTATTTATTAGATGCAGTAATTTTCAGGTCAAGAGGTGCAAGCTCTTTCATTTCCAAGTAGCTTGGATGTCTCACCCTGAATATGAGCCTTTAGTTAAGAGTACTTGGCAGAATTCAAGAGGAGATGCTTTGTTTAAATTGGGAAAAATTAGAGAGAAATCTATCATCTTTAACAAGGAAACTTTTGGTAACATTTTCCGTAGAAAGAGACAGTTGGAGGCGCGTATTAAGGGAGTTCATTATCAGCTGGATTTGTCTGCTACTAGTGATTTAATTCGTTTGGAAAGGGATCTTCAATCTGAATACTCCAACATTCTAGCAGAAGAGGGGCTCTTGTGGTTTCAGAAGTCAAGGAAAAAATGGGTAAAATTTGGTAACAAAAATACCAAATTTTACCATACTCAGACTGTGATCCGCAGACGTCGCAATAAAGTTACTCGTTTGAACATTGATGGTGTCATGTGTGATGATGAAGATGTTCTGAGCAGAGAAGCTAACAGGTTTTTCAAGCAACTTTTTCAACACAACACTCGTTGTGATCCTCATAGTCTCCATCTCGAGGGCATTCCCAAGATCACTCAGGAGTTATATGATTTATTATTAAAGCCTGTGCCTTTGAAGGAAGTTAAGGATGCGCTTTTTTCTATGGACCCCTATAAGGCCCCAGGTCCAGATGGGTTTCAACCTATTTTCTTCATAAGCTATTGGCATATCATTTCTAAGGACGTCTGGGGGATAGTTGCTAAGGCCTTTCATACTGGCATTATTGATGATTATCTTGCCGAGACTCTCATTGTTTCTATTTCCAAGGTCGATGATCCCATTTCTTTGAGAGACTTCAGACCTATTAGCCTTTGCAATGTCCTTCTAAAGCTCATATCTAAGATCCTTGTTAGGAGAATGAGACCCTTTTTGGATGATTTTATTGGTCCGCTTCAAGGTAGTTTCATTCCCAATAGAGGCCCCACTGACAATGCAATGATTGCTCAAGAGCTTGTCCACTTCATGCATAAAAAGGAAGGGAAGGCTGGTTTTCTTATGTTTAAAATTGATTTTGAGAAAGCATATGACAGTGTTAATTGGAATTTCCTGAAACTCACACTTTCTGATTTTGGTTTTCCTCCTCATATTATCAAGTTAATCATGAGTGGTGTCACCACCTCTAAGTTGGCATTGAAATGGAATAGTGAAAAGCTGGAGAGCTTCTCTCCTACTAGGGGGCTTCGGCAGGGAGACCCTTTATCACCTTATCTATTTTTGCTCTGTATGGAAAAACTTGCCCTCCTCATTCAATCTAAAATTGATAATCAACAATGGTTACCTATTAAGATTATTGTGAATGGACCTGCTATTTCTCACCTTTTCTTTGCAGATGATTGCTTACTCTTTACTAGTGCCAAGTCTTCCCAAGTGCACCTTGTCAAGGAGGTTCTTCAATCTTTCTATTTAGCTTCTGGAATGAAGATCAATATTCACAAATCTCGATTTCTTCCGTTTAAGAATGTTCCTAGAGCGAAGGTCCTCAAGTTCGAAAAAATGTTGGAGTTTCAACATACTTATAATATTGGGTGTTATTTGGGGTTCCCTCTATTATCAGGAAGAGTGACTAACTCTTGCTTTTCTTTCATTATTGATAAAGTCAATAGTAGATTAGCTGGTTGGAAAGGCAAGCTGCTTAGTAGAGCAGGAAGAGTCACTCTGGCCAAATCTGTCCTTACCTCTATGCCAATCTATACTATGCATAACCTTTGGATTCCTGAAGGTATTTGTGATAGCCTGGACTCAGCCATAAAGCAATTTATTTGGGGTGGGAAGACGTGTCATTGGGTGAAGTGGACCACAACCAGCAAGCCTATGAGTAGAGGTGGCCTTGGATTGAGACAATCTCGGCCAGCAAATATTTCTATGCTTGGGAAACATATTTGGGAGTTGATTCATAATCCAAATAAGTTGTGGGTTAAACTATTGACTGCTAAATATATTCCTGATTCTCATATTCTTCTCGAATCCAATTATACTGGTGCTAACTATACTTGGCAATCCTTGATTAAAGCTGCTGATTTTTTGAAGCATGGTTACAGTTTCAGAGTTGGCAAAGGGAACATTTCTCTTTGGTATGAGAGGTGGTTACATAGGGGCCGGTTATCTGACACTATTCCTTTTGTTCAAATTCAGGATACTCAACTCTTGTTTAGCGATATCTTTGTGGATGGTCATTGGAACTTTGAATTATTACACACTCAACTTCCTTTGGATGTGAAGCTAGAAATCCAAAGTATTTTTCTGAATCCTGATGTTACCGATCTTCAGATATGGGATCCCTCTACTACAGGTTCTTATTCTACAAAGTGTGCCTATTCTTGGCTCACTCGCCCGGATGGCCCTTTTGCCTACAACTTAACTGATTCTAACTCAGAAATTGGTCGTGGATTTGGAAGTTGAGGGTACCCGAGAATCTTAAACATTTTGTGTGGTTAATAATGCACAATAACCTCCCTACTAATTGTTCCAGATTTCTCAGACATTTAACTCAGGATGCTTCTTGTCACTTATGTGGTTCTTCTAAAGAGAATATCTTGCATGTTTTGCGCGACTGTCCCCGGGCTTATCGCATTTGGTTGCTGCTGCATGTTAATGTCACTTCGGTTTCTGATAACAATGACCCAGTTCTTTGGTTCAAGCATCATGCGCTGGGTGATCATGGCCCTCTCTTTATTTGTTGTTGTTGGTTCATTTGGAAGGCTAGAAATGATGAGGTTTTTAATGACACAAAATGGGAATCTTGGAAGATTTTAAGTCATATCAAAAACCTCTGTAATGATGTTGTCAAGTTTCTTGGTGCAGGCTCATCAAGCCGCGATCCGAGAGTGGTTACTTGGTCTCCTCCTCTTAATAATTTTGTTAAGGTCAATGTCGATGGCAGCTCCTTTGGTAATCCCGGGCGTAGTGGTTATGGCGGCCTAATCCGGAATGCTTCAGGTGATTGGCTTATTGGTTTTTCAGGTGGTTGTGGCACTACTTCCAATCTCAATGCTGAGCTTCGAGCAATTGCCAATGGGTTACAATTAGCCTGGAATGAAGGTTATAGAGAGGTTGTGTGTGAATCTGACTCCAAGTCTGCTCTTATGTTGATTGATCAAGGGGTTGGTGACACTCATCCCTATGCCTCTATTGTTACTTACATTAAGTCCCTCGCTCGCCGCTCTTGGAACTTAGTGTTTGCTCACACCCTTCGAGAAGGCAACTCTTGCACTGACTGGCTGGCGAAATTCGGAGCAAGCTTAGATTATGAATTTAAAGTTTGGCATTCTTGTCCTCCTGCTGTCTCTACATTCCTGTTAGCTGATGCTATGGGGATAGAGCATGTCAGGATGTAGTTGTAGTGGTGGTTATCGTTTTTTTTTATTTCCCTCTGATAAAAAAAAATATCCTTTTCTATTAACACCTACTACATCTCCTTTGAATTTCTTATCTACTAAAATTCATATTCCATTTATATTTCTAATTTTATCAGTATAATATAATTTAAAATCATCTATCTCTTTAATTTTCTTCCTACCCACTTTGTTTCTTGTAAACAAACTATATTAATATTCATTCTAATCATGGTATACAGTAGTTCTATGCATTTTCTTGTCAATGTTCATATATCCCAAGTTGCTAACCTAAGCCTACTATCCTGGACTAGCTTATTTATCCGCACACGTCCAAATTGATGCAGGAATCTTTGCCCATTTTTCACCGCACCAGGGCACCAGTACGACGCCCCTTGCACATTTTTCGAAGCAGGCTAGCACCCTGCATCACTTACAGAGACTTCCATAGCATTTGCGCGTATATTTTTAGAATTTATGTTCATGAGATTTGACAAATTTTTACGTTGGTTGTCAACTACTTAACACAACTCTCTTTCCATTTCGGTTTGTGACTGAATTTCTGATTTGGGACAGGCAATAACAGAGTTGAGACTTGACATGTCATGCATGAAAATTTGCACTCGAAATTTTCAGTGCAAATTTCGAGTTGAATTTAGTTTTAGTCAAGAAAAGTCAAGATTGTTTTCTAAATTTTAGCCTTCTAGTAATAAAAACAACGGCAAGAACAACTTCAATAAATTTTAATGGTATTGTGTCACCACCGAATGAGCATTAACAAAATTTACTTAACAACTCCTTTTTCAACTCATTAAAATTACAATTGCCAACTATTTTTATTTCAAATTAATTTAATTTCTTGAATTTTAATGTCAATATTTCGATGTAGAGTCAACCTGATTTCACAGGTAAATGGAAGATCTAGCTAACTTGAATTAATTTTTTTTATAAGATACTTTCTTAAAATATTTGTAGAAAGAAAACAGTTGACCATGTAGGATAATGGCTCGATTCTGGTATTTGGTATCTGCAGTGTTCGAAAGTTTCAGAGTTTCAGTCGACTGGATGGAGGAGCAGTCGACTGTCCAGAGAGAAGTTTCAAAGACTAAAGATACAGTAGCAGCAGTCGACTGATCAGTCGACCGTCCCGAAGGAATCAGTCGACTGGTATGAAGACCAGTCGACTGTCGGCGGGTTTTGGATCCAGAATAGGCCCAATTCGAAAGGCCCAATAGTTTCCCTATAAATACACCCGTTAGGGTTTTGTAAATGGTAACACCTTATTCGGATTTTGTAGCCGTCATCTCTTGTAAAGGCTATGTTTGCCCATTGGAGGACATAGTAAAGAAACCCCAACCGCCCCTTGTGGATGTAGGCATCGTTTTGCCGAACCACGTAAATCTTGTGTTCTTGTGTTGCTTGCTTTTCTGTGTTTTCTCGCTGGTTCTCTCTTTGTTTCCGCGTTGGTTTGATTGTTGGTTTGATTTGTATTCCGCACAACAAGTGGTATCAGAGCTGTTGGTTCGACCTAGAGGGAGATGGCGGGTGATGCAGATGCAACCAAGGATGTTGTGGGATCAAGTTCGTCCAGAACAACGATTCACAACGCAAAATTTGAAGTTGAAAAATTTGATGGGACAAACAATTTCGGGATGTGGCAATGTGAGGTGTTGGATGTTCTTGTTCAACAAGAACAAGATGTTGCTTTGGAGGTAGAAAAACCTAAGGATATGTCCGAAGCAGATTGGAAGAAGTTGAATCGAGTTGCGTGTGGGACTATTCGGCTCTTTATTGAGAAGGCTCAGAAGTATGATTTGATGAGGGATACCATTGCTGCGGTGTTGTGGAAGAAGCTCGAAGACAAATACATGAGGAAAAGTTTGGAGAATCGGCTATATTTGAAGAAGAGACTTTTTCGCTTCACCTATACGGAAGGTATGTCTATGAATGCTCATGTTGAATCATTTAATAAATTGTTGGCTGATTTGTTAAATTTGGATGAGCAAATTAAGGATGAAGATAAAGCCCTAATTCTGTTGAATTCATTACCTGAAAGTTATGATCATTTAGCAACTACTTTATTATATGGAAAAGATACTGTGAAATATGAAGATGTTGCAAATGCTCTGTTGAATAATGAAACTAGGAGAAGGGATAAAATGGTTGATAGAGAAACTTCTGAAGCTTTGATTGTAAGGGGCAGGACTGAGACCAGATCTGAGTCCAAATCTGGGAAAAAGAAAAACAAATCTCGTTCCAAATCGAGAGGAGTTTCGAAGGACAGGAAAATACCGGCCAAAGATGAATGTGCTTTCTGTCATGAAATGGGGCATTGGAAAAAGGATTGTCCAAAGCTACGAAATAAGGAAAATTCGACTGTAAATGTGACTGTTGATAATTTAGAAAGTGGCGAGGATTTTTCTTTTGCACTTGCTTCTAGTCCCTCACTTTATCAAGAAGTATGGTTTCTTGATACAGCAGCCTCCTATCATATGTCTTGGAAAAAGGAGTGGTTTACTTCTTTGGAGTATATGGATGGTGGTGTAGTTTTGATGGGAAATGATGCACCTTGTAAGAAGGTAGGAATCGGGAAGATTGAATTGCTAATGCACGATGGTCTTATTAGGGAGCTTTCAGATGTATGGTATGTTCCAGATTTGAAAAAGAATTTGATTTCACTTGGTGCTTTGGAGGCCAGTGGATTGAAATTTGCTAGTGAAGGTGGCATTCTGAAGGTGACTAGCGGATCACTCGTGGTGATGAAAGAGCAAAGAAAAAGGAACTTGTTTTTCTTGCAGGGAAAAACATATTTGGGTCAGGCTGCCAGTGTAACTGAGAGGCCTAAACAGGTTGTTCCCGACTCTACTAGGTTGTGGCATATGCGACTCGGGCATGCAGGAGAAAAGGCCTTGCAGGGGCTTGTGAAGCAAGGGTTGCTTAAAGATGCTAAAGGGTGCAAGTTGGAATTTTGTGAACATTGTGTTTTGGGTAAGCAAACTAGGGTGAAATTTGGTACAGCTGTACATCAGACAAAGGGTATCCTCGATTATGTGCACACAGATGTTTGGGGCCCTACTCAGACACCTTCTATGAGTGGAAGACACTGGTTTGTTACTTTTGTTGATGATTACTCCAGACGAGTTTGGGTATATACCATGAAGCACAAAGATGAAGTTTTGACATTGTTCACAAGTTGGAAGAAGAAAGTTGAAAATCAGACTGGTAGGAAGATTAAGGTTCTGAGGTCAGATAATGGAGGGGAATACAAGAACGATCCGTTTCTGAAGTTGTGTGAAGATGAAGGGATCCAGAGGCACTTCACAGTTAGGAAGACTCCACAGCAAAATGGGGTTGCAGAAAGGATGAACAGAACCTTACTTGAGAAGGTGAGATGTATGTTAGCACAGTCTGGATTGAAGAAGACATTTTGGGCAGAAGCTGTTATATATGCAAGCCACATTGTCAACCGTTTACCATCAGCAGCACTTGAAGGCAAAACGCCTATTGAGGTATGGAGTGGTAAACCTGCATCTGATTATAGTTTTTTGCATATATTTGGTTGTCCTGCTTATTTTCATGTAACTGAAACTAAACTTGATGCAAGAGCCAAAAAGGCTATATTTGTTGGTTTTAGTACTGGTGTCAAAGGTTACAGGTTGTGGTGTCCAGAACAGAAGAAGTTAGTAATCAGCAGGGACGTGACTTTTGATGAGACCAGCATGATTAGCTCGGGACAGTCGACTGGTGGTATGGGACAGTCGACTGGTGAGCAGCAGAAGAGTGGGACAGTTCTCCAACAGGTGAGTAGCAGAAGCTCGGGACAGTCGACTGGTGTATAGGAGCAGTCGACTGGTGGTCCTGAACAGCAGAAGAGTGGGAGCTCGGGACAGTCGACTGTTGGCGATAACCAGTCGACTGGTAGGAGAGTTCTCCAACAGGTGGAGTTAGAAAAGTTTTCAGTTGAAAATCCTGTTCCTGTCCAAGATGAAGATGATGTGGTTGATACTGAGAATGATGAAGAAGTTCCTATCTAGCAGGAAGAATCAATTGCAGTAAGAAGGCAAAGAAGAGATATCAAACGACCGTCTCGCTTTACAGATACAGTTGCATTTGCTCTTCCCATTGTGGATGATGAAGTTCCCTCCAACTTCAAAGAAGCCACTAGAAGTTCAGAAAATGCAGATTGGAAAGTTGCTATGGATGAAGAGATGAACTCTCTTCATAAGAATAAGACTTGGGATCTAGTGCAACTACCAAAGGGGAAGAAAGCAATTGGTTGCAAGTGGGTGTATACGAAGAAAGAAGGTCCAAAAGGCAGTGTTCGGTTCAAGGCTAGACTAGTTGCAAAGGGGTATGCTCAACAGGAAGGTATTGACTATAATGAAGTGTTCTCTCCAGTTGTGAAGCATCCTTCTATTCGGATTTTGTTAGCTTTGGTAGCACAGTTTGATCTTGAATTGACACAGATGGATGTGAAGACTGCGTTCTTACATGGGGATCTAGATGAAGAAATTTATATGTTGCAGCCAGATGGGTTTAAGACAGCTGGGAAGGAAAGTTGTGTTTGCAGGTTGAAGAAGTCTCTCTATGGGTTGAAGCAATCTCCAAGGCAGTGGTATTTGAGGTTTGACCAGTTTATGAAAGTGCAGGGATATTCCAGAAGTGAGTTTGATCATTGTGTCTACTTCAGGAAGTTGCAGAATGGTTCTTTCATATATCTGTTATTATATGTGGATGATATGTTGATTGCCTCTAAAAATGCTAAGGAGATTCAAAATTTGAAGAATCAGTTGAGTTCTGAATTCGAGATGAAGAATCTTGGTGAAGCCAAGAAGATACTTGGGATGGAGATAGCTAGAGACAGGGCAAAGGGCATAGTAAGTTTGACACAGAAGCAATATCTTTTGAAGGTGCTGAAACGGTTCGGTATAGATGAGAAAACTAAACCAGTCAGTACACCCTTAGCCACTCATTTCAGAATTAGTGCTTCTCAGTCTCCAAGTACAGATGAAGAGAGACAGTATATGGCTAATGTACCCTACACTAGTGTGGTTGGCAGTTTGATGTATGCCATGGTTTGTACTCGACCAGACATCTCTCAGGCGGTGAGTATGGTTAGTCGATATATGCATGATCCAGGCAAAGAGCATTGGCAAGCAGCTAAATGGATTTTGAGGTACATAAGTGGCACCACAGATGTGGGTTTGAAGTTTGAAAGGGATGACAATATTAGCAGGTTATTGGTTGGATATGTTGATTCAGACTATGCAGGTGATCTAGATAAGAGGTGGTCTACTACAGGCTATTTGTTTACTATGGCTAGAGCACCTATAAGTTGGAGGTCAAATTTGCAGTCCACTGTAGCGTTGTCTACTACTGAGGCTGAATACATAGCGGTTGCTGAGGCCATGAAGGAAGCCATTTGGATACATGGACTTTTGAAGAGCTTGGGAATTCATCGGGAGAAGGTGGAGGTACACTGTGACAGTCAGAGTGCTATTCATTTAGCGAAGAACCAAGTTCATCATTCGAGGACCAAACATATTGATGTTCGTTATCATTTTGTGCGTGATTTGATAAAGGATGGTGATATTCATTTGGTGAAGATTGGAACAGCTGATAATCCTGCTGATATGTTGACCAAAGTTGTTGGGGCAGCCAAGTTCAAGCATTGCATGAACCTGGCTAATATTTTGCATGTTTGATAATTTGGCATGGGCAGTTGGGATAGTACTTTGCTATTGGTTTGTTTAGTATGTGATATCATACTAAGATGGAGTTTGGGTTCGTTTGTTGCATTTGGTGATGAGCAGTTGTTTTGAAGTATTTGTGGAGATTGCTTGGGCTACTTGGAAGATTTCACCAAGGTGGAGATTGTTGGATACTTGACTTGGAAGATCTCGCCAAGGTGGAGATTGTAGGATAATGGCTCGATTCTGGTATTTGGTATCTGCAGTGTTCGAAAGTTTCAGAGTTTCAGTCGACTGGATGGAGGAGCAGTCGACTGTCCAGAGAGAAGTTTCAAAGACTAAAGATACAGTAGCAGCAGTCGACTGATCAGTCGACCGTCCCGAAGGAATCAGTCGACTGGTATGAAGACCAGTCGACTGTCGGCGGGTTTTGGATCCAGAATAGGCCCAATTCGAAAGGCCCAATAGTTTCCCTATAAATACACCCGTTAGGGTTTTGTAAATGGCAACACCTTATTCGGATTTTGTAGCCGTCATCTCTTGTAAAGGCTTTGTTTGTCCATTGGAGGACATAGTAAAGAAACCCCAACCGCCCCTTGTGGATGTAGGCATCGTTTTGCCGAACCACGTAAATCTTGTGTTCTTGTGTTGCTTGCTTTTCTGTGTTTTCTCGCTGGTTCTCTCTTTGTTTCCGCGTTGGTTTGATTGTTGGTTTGATTTGTATTCCGCACAACAGACCAAGTATTTGCGCTCATGGACTCAACAACTAAACTCGCCGTTCCAAATGGCGAGTTTGGTTGTTTCATTATCGCCATTGGAAACAGCGTGTTTAGTGCTATTTTTAGTTCAAAATTTTTAAAGAAGACTCGTTGTTCCCAACGGCGATGACATTTATACTAGACTCGCTATTGGCGAACAGCGAGTTTAGTTCAAAATTTTTAAAGAAGACTCGCTGTTCCCAACGGCGATGACATTTACACTAGACTCGCTGTTGGGAATAGCGAGTTTAGTTCCAAAAAAAAAATTCTATGGAGTTTTTTTCGAAAACTCACTAAGTCCAACAGAATGTTTCACTCTCTGCAAAATTTCCTAGATCTTCGCCGTTCCCAATAGCCAGTCTAGTGTAAATGTCCTCACGGTTGAGAACAGTGAGTCTTCTTTGAAAATTTTGAACTAAACTCATTGTTCCCAACCGCGGGTCTAGTATAAATGTTCTCGTCGTTGGGAACAACGAGTGTTCTTTAAAAGTTTTCAACTAAAAATCAGCACTAAACACGCTGTTTTCCAATAGCGATGATGAAACAACTAAATTCATCGTTGGGAATGACGAGTTTAGTTGTTGAGCCCATGAGCACAAATACTTGAGCAACCGTTATTTTTCTACAAATATTTTCGAAAAGTGTCTTATAAAAAAATTTAATTCAGCTAACTTTGCGAGAATAACATTTAATAAACTTTTCTATTTCGGTAGGAAAGATACCCAATTGTCATATTCTCCTCATAAAAAAGAGTGTAGATAGTAAACTGGTGTAAAGAGCGGGAATCAAATTTAGACAATTATTTATATACCAAATAAAACAATGGATAAAAATAGGAAAACACAGAAGGGCTTATATGATTATTATTTTTAGCAAAAAAAAAAAACAAGTGGGGTCCACGTACGCGGGCCGCCTTCTGGCCGTTATTTTTGATAGTGGGCCCAACGAGATGGATAGTAGGCGGATAGATAGAACCGTCCGCATGGGTAAATTTATGCGGAGAGTTTGGATATTTTAATTTTTAAGTGTTTTTCTGTACCAAAATGGTGACTTTTATCCTTGACTACTGGACCATGTGACTCAGAGTCCAGTAATTGGAATCTTTGGATTACTTACGTGGAGAAATATGATCGATCGATTGGTAGGATATTTCTACGGAGCACTTATTGTGTGTCACTCTGGTTTATTCGGTGATTTAACTTTTTGCTGACTTGGTATAGCCGGTGAGTTAATGTTATACTTTTCATTTACAACGATTTTAGTTGGGTACATTTCACAAAAAACCCTCATGGTTCAGGAATCAGGATATGGCAGATGACCCTCTGATTTTCAAAACTCGATTGTTTTAGAACATCTATTGTCTCGTTCTCAGCCAAAATTTGTATATTTGACATATAGTCAATAGCTATACTTTCGTCTGTAGTTCTTGTTAGTTAAAATTTGGTTTTTCAAAATCTGAATAGAACGAACGGTGTATAATTTTCCGTCCGACGTTTTTTGTTTTTAAAATGCTTAATAAAAAATTTTCCTTCTCTCCTATTTTTTTTTTCTTCTTAATAAAAAATTTCTTAATGAATTTTTTTTTTTTTTTTTTTTTAAGAAAAGGTGGGATAATGCCACCCTGTTTCATTAATAAGAGATTAATAAACAACCCCGAAGTCTCGGGAAGAGAAAGTACAGTGCAGGAAATAAAACATAACCCCCAACAAAACCCTGGGGGGTGGGTTACATCATCCAGTCTAAAGGCACTCCAAACCTAAACACAAAATACAAAGGCCGGATACAAAATCCAAAGGCAACCAAAATACAAAGTCCTGATCCACAACATGTAGTAGAGAGGCGGGAGTCCACTCATCAGTCCAGAGTTGGCCTGATCTCTATCTCCTCGTCATCGAACTCGTCCACCTGGAACACCCTTGCAATTCTCCCTCGTGCTCCTGAAGCCGCCGCTGTAGCCCAAAATGAAATTAGATGCATGATATGAGTAAGATTACTAGAAATAGAATTACATGACGCACGGAAGTAAAAATTGTTCCTATCTAGCCATAACACCCATGTGGTTGCCGCAATGGCAATAAACCACGCATCTTTCATGTCGTGACGGGACGATACGAATCTGGGGCCGACCCACAATTCCGCATAGTCCCTCGGGAAGTCACTTGTTCCTAATGCTCTCAGCACTTCTATCATGACGGCCTTACTTCTGGTGCAGTGAAGAAATAGGTGGTTCAAATCTTCCACGTGAACGTTGCAAAACCCGCAATTGGTCGCAATGTGAGGTTGCCTCTTGGCAAGGTTCTCTCTAGTGAGTATGGCATTGTTGAGCACAAGCCAGAGGAAGACTCTAATTTTCAGCGGTGTTTTAGCCTTCCACAGTACCGCTGCCCAGTTGGGCCTGCATCCTCGGTAGTGAATCCGGTGGTAGAGTGATCTCACCGAGAACACTCCCCTGTTCTCAAGCTCCCAACGCATGTGCTCTGGGCCTTGGGTACAAATCACCCCAGACTGGATAATGCGCGTTTGTAGTTCATGCAGTTGCTGTAGCAACCTTGGGGACAGAGTTCCCTGGAATGACGGCCTCCAGGTCCCCCTTTTCCAAGTATCCGCCACCGAGATATTCGGTCGATTCGTACTGGCAAACAGCTCAGGGAAATCTTCCCTAAGAGAATGCGGACCGCACCACTTGTCCCACCAAAATCTGGTAGTACGACCATTGCCAATGCAAGATGAGGCTGCTGACCTGAATGGTCCACTGGCTTTAGCAACTCCTTTCCAGAAGCGGGAGACTTTGGATCCTACTCGAAAGCCTAAACTTCTTGTCCCCTTCCCTCGGAGGTAAGGTTGGATAAAGTCCTGCCATCCTTCTCCGCCGTGATGAAACACTTTCCATCACCACTTTCCCAGGAGTGCCAAATTCATATCTCTGAGGTCAACAATGCCAAGCCCTCCGTGCCTCCTTTTCATGCAAGCGATCTTCCATTTAATAAGGTGGTAGCCTCCCTTATTAGGGTCTGCCCCTTTCCATAGGAATCTTTTCCTGATGCGGTCGATCCGTTGGATCACCCACTTTGGGAGTTCAAAAAAGGACATATAGTAAATGGGCAGGTTGGATAACACAGAGTTAATGAGAACCACTCTGCCCCCCAGAGAGAGTGATTTGCCTTTCCAACCGGACAGTCTGTCCTCCACCCTGTCAATAATAGATAACCAGTCAGCTTTAGTGAGCCTCCCTGGTCTGAGCGGAAGCCCTAGATATTTGACTGGGAATTCTTCGATCGCGCAATTGAGAATGGTGGCATGCTCCCGAGTTTCAGCTTCTGAAAGTGAGATAGGAGTCAGCGCACTCTTGTGGAAATTAATACGAAGGCCTGACCAGGCTTCAAAGCAGTAAAGGACCCCTTTAAAGCATATAGTTTCCGCTCTAGCTCCATTACCAAAGATAAGGGTGTCATCAGCATATTGGAGGATCGAGCATCCCTGGTTAGCAGTGCTGCAGGCTGCGGGCGTTATCCACCCTTTTCTTTGGCAGTTTTCAAGCATACCTCTGAGCACATCCGCTACAATAGTGAATAAAAGTGGGGACAGTGGGTCCCCCTGGCGGAGTCCCTTCTTACACGGGAACGACGGGCCGGGCCTCCCATTCACTGAGATTGCCGTTTTGCTAGAGAGTAAGCATTGTTTGACCCAACCAATCCATTTGTCCCCAAAGCCTCTCCCTCTGAGAGCCTCAAACAAACACTCCCAGTCCACAGAGTCGTATGCCTTCTCAAAATCCAGCTTGAGGAGGAAATTCTTGGAATTATTTTTGTGGCAGTGGTGGATAACTTGTTCGGCCGTGGCCACGCAGTCAAGGATACATCTACCCTTAATGAATCCTGTTTGAGAACTACTAATAAAACTGTCCATAATGGCACCCAATCGGATAGCTAGGACCTTAGTAATGATCTTAGCCGAGCAGTTTATCAGGCTAATTGGTCTAAAATCCCCAACACTCTTGGAGTCTTCCCGTTTGGGGATCAGCACAACTTCTGAAAAGTTGAACATCCCCAACCTCAGGTTGTTGTGGAAAAAGTCCATCATCACATCCATGAAATCTCCCTTAATTTCTTTCCAGAACACCTGGTAGAACAACATAGGGAAGCCATCTGGCCCAGGCGACTTGTCAGCTCCCATCTGGTCAATGGCTGTTTTGACCTCTGACTCCGTGAAGGGTTCCTCCAGGGAGGAGACTTGTTGACCAGAGACAGTTTGACGCTCTTGCCAGAAGTCCTCACCCATAGGGATCCTAAAGTCATTCTTCTTCCCAAAGAGCCCCTTATAGAAAGACTGGAAAGTAGAGGATATCACCTTATCATCTTGTGATGTGCCAGTATCTGTCTGAATAGATAGGATAAGGTTGGATCTCCTTCTAGCACTAGCAACCCGATGGAAGTAGGCCGTATTCGCGTCTCCCTCTTTGAGCCACGAAATCCTGGACCTCTGTTGCCATTTGATCTCTTCTAGTCTATACAGATTGGCAATGTTATCGCGAAGTTCTAGAAGCCTGTTTCGCTCTTCCTGCGACAGGATTCTAGTTTCTTCCATCCTCTCAAGCTCATCAATTTCTTCCAAGTGGGACTCTTTATCACGCCAGATGATCGAGAATCTAGATCGATTCCACTTACAGAGCCTCTTTCTGAGCCTACGAATTTTTCCACACCATCGGGAGGCCGCGTCCCTGCCGGTAATGGGAAGATCCCAGTTTTCCATCACCATATGGTGGAATTCCCGAATTTCCAGCCAGGCTTTTTCGAATCTGAACTTCCTAGGCTTGCGAGCTGCCCGATTCCCCACCTCGAGGAGGACCGGGGTGTGGTCTGAGGTTGGTCTAGGGATCGATTTGGCCGAGGCGAGAGGGAATAAAGCTTCCCAATCCATCGAGACTAGAATCCTGTCCAGCTTGGCCATAACCGGGTTCGCTTGCAAATTAGACCAAGTAAATAGTCTATCGTTGATTGGGATATCAATCAGCTCAAGCTCCGTGATAACTCTATTGAATTCCTCTCGGTGCCTATCGCTAGACCCTCTCCCCTTGTGCTCAAAAGCGAACCTAGTGATGTTGAAATCCCCGCTCACCAACCAAGGCCCCGACCAGCGCTGGCGAACGTCGGACAGTTCTTGCCAGAAGGCCTCTCTGTCCGTGGCCACGTTCGGCCCGTAGACAACCGTCACCGTCTGCATCCAATCATCGGATCGTCGTCTAAGCCGGGCAGACAAGGAGAACGTACCACGATGCTCCTCTTCGCAAGAAAGGAGATCCGAATTAAACCCTAAGGCAATCCCCCCTGAGGCACCGACCGAAGGGCGAACCAACCACTCCTTGATCCTGTAACCACCAACTCTTTTAAGTTTGTGCCCGTGCTGGAGTTTGGTCTCCTGCAGCCCCACTACATCTGCCCTGGAATTGCTAATAACATCCCGCACCATACCCCTCTTACCCCTATCCCCCAGACCCCTCACATTCCAAAACAGTGTATTCATTGGGGAAAACTATCATGGGAGATCGTAGTGGATGGTGTAGGGCCGACTACATCCTCTAGAATGATAGTCGACTCCTTGCCGACACCAGGAGTGTTATTGTTAGAAGACCTAACTCTATGCGTTTCCCAGCCCCGAATTTTATTGAGGAGTAAGGCGATACGCTCAGTGTCCCAAACTTCTAATCCACAAGTAATAGCTAGATGTAAAACATCAGAATCTGACATGTAATTTAAAATAGATGCTAAAAAGCTAGTCGTACCTCCATTGTCGAGCTTAGCGGCCTTGGCTGCGGCTGCAACCTCAAGATAGTCATCCAAGGACTCCACATGAGCCCTCTTAGGAGCTTGCCGAACTCTGAATCCAACCGCTCTACGGTGCTGTCCCGAGCTATATCCGGGAGCCGAGTCTGGAAAAGTGGACGGGACCAGCTCTGGCGAGATCTCCCTCTGAGTGTTAGCAATGAACTCCGTATTCTCTGAATCCTCCTCAGAGAGAGAGAAGTCTACCTCGAGATTAAGCCTGCCTTCTGGATCCTCATCACTGTCAGTGTGTATAGGCTCTTCAATAAGAGTGTGCACTCTCGCCTCGGACCCCTCATTGGGCCCGAGAACTGTCGAATCACTGATAATAAAAGTTTCCTCTGCCACAGACCCCTCATTGGGCCCGTTCTCAAAATTACGATTTGTCTGAATGTAAGCCTGCTCTATGGACCCCTCAATAGGCCCATGCAAATCCAACGAAACCGGATAAGCCAAAGAGTCCCTGCGAGGCAACTCAACACCCGCCTTGATACCCACGCCTTCCACTGCACTGTCCAAGGCGGTAAGCTTACCGCCAAGGACAGCTGGCAGCCTTGGATTGGTGGGGGTATCGGTGGGGCTCTCAGATCCACAGTGCGCCAAGCCTGGCGTGAGACCCAACCTGCCACGCTCGCCACGTGGCCGCTCCTCGTTGGTTGGCGCGTCGGTGGGCGTGACAGGCAACACTTTCAAAAGATTCCCCTCTTTAATTGCCCCCTTCTGCTCCCCTTTATCGCAGACAGTCTCTACGCCTCCCACTTCGAAACCCTTACCGCCATGAGCCCCTCTGTGGTTCTCTCCTTTCTCACCTGCTTCAAAAAACCCACCTTTATTACCAAAATCGGAAGTAGGAGAAGAACCCTCTTTGCCTCCCACCCCCTCTGAGCCACCCACGAGCTCTGATGGGTTCTTTTTGCTATCTTTTTGCTGGTCTCCGCGCTGTTCTCTCCCCAGAGCAGGGTCAGACTGTCGCTGCTGTTGCCTCGCCAGATCGTCTTTATCTCCGCCTTCTGTTGCCTTCCCTGGGGTAAACCAACCTCTAATCACCCACTCCTTTGTCGATAGTGATCTCTCAGCATCCACCTGCCCCGCCTTGGCTTTGTCCCCTACCAACCCCAACCTCTGACCCTGCACGCTGTCAGAAAGAGAAGGATTCCTCCTTCGGGGTTCAGTCCGTCCTGGCCCTAGGCTCTGAGCCTCTGCCATGCCTGCTGAAGAGTGGTTGTTTGGTGAAGCCCTAGGGACCACTGCGTTGGGGGCCCCAATGGGCCTCTGACCTTTGGGCCTAGTGGGGCTTTGCCCTCCTCCCTCCACCAAGGTCGGAAAATCCACATTTGTCAGTAGCTCCGCCTTCGGCGAGTTCTGGCGTCGCCTTGGACCCATGGCAGCCCTGATAACCTCGCGATGAGCTCTCTCGATCTCATGGGCACCGTCAATAGTGCTGCTCCTCGGCGGGGACACCACCTGTTTGTAGCTACGGTTGTCTCTGAACGAGGTTGCTGGCTTGGGGGTGGTCGTCGGCGTTGGATCAACCCTCTGGTCAAGCACAAATCTCACCAAGTAAGCCTGCTCAAAAGAATAAATTTTTGCAAATCGTGGCAAGAGATCAATATCAATACACCTGATCAAAACCCTAGCCGAAATCAGCTTAGAGCGTCGCTCTGTCTTCTCATCCAAAGCTTCCACCGAACCAAACTCCGAGATAATCTCTTGAATGGCTTCTATCTTCCAAAATTGCATTGGGATATTATGGATCCATATCCAAAACAGATCTCCTTGGGGTAGTTCCGCTCCAAAAGATGGCGACCATCTGCTGAACTCCACCTGGAAGTGACCGAAGTCGACTTTCCCTAGTCCCACCACCTCCGAAACCTTCTCTGGCTTGGGGAAGGAGATCAGGAATTGTTGGTGACATATCTTCTTGACGACCCAATCGCGGTCGGCACGCATTGGCCATTTGTGATTCAGGGCGTGGAGTAGGTGCTCCTCGGAAGGGCTCCCCGACCGGATCCTAGCTATCGCACACCACTGTTGGAGCCAAGCTTCTTCATGCTTGACCACCCCAAGGCTGCTGGCGAGCTTAATCCTAGTGGGACTATCAGGCGACTTCCCTCTGAGGACCAGCCGCTCCTCATCCATACTGGACTTAACACCGTTGGTACATGAGTAAGACAGGTGGCCCCATTTCAAGCACCTAATGCATCGAACTTCCTTCGTGCATTCGGAGCGGAAGTGGCCGAGATCCCCACAGTTGAAACAGGGGACGGGTTTCTTCTTACCCTTTCTGTATTTTTTCTTTGCACCTCCACTGAGAACCAGATTAGAGGGGTGGTTTTCGGGGAGGTTTTCCCGTTGGATAGAAGCAGACGTGGACCCGCTCTTCCTCTTACCCCCTCTGCCGACCACCACCCACGACTCCGCTTCCTCCCCTCCTCGAACTCGTTCCCCTGCCTCCTGCGGTGCTGCGTTTGGAACCCCTCTTTGGTCCCAAGCGCAAGTGCCCTTGAGGCAGGCTGGAGCTTGCTCGCCGGAGTGGACGTCGAGGCGTTGCGTAGTTGAGTCGGCAGCAGGCTGGCGTGGATTCGGAGCTTGGAGATCCTGCTGCTGCGACCGCATAGCACTGGCCCTGTTTTTGGAGTAGAGGTAACCAGATGGTACTGTTACATTGGAAATTTTCTTTTGGTTCATAGCCTCCCTTGGAGCGCGCAAGTAATCCTTGTCTCTAGTGTCAATGATGCTCCGCCGATGGTGTTGCTGGATCGTGTCGGGGGTTCTCTGCCGCTCCCTAAAGCGAGTAGGAGGACCCCTCTCATGGGCCCTTCCCCTCGGCGGAGACTCCCGATGCTGGCGATGATGAGCGTCGCCAGTCCCCAGGCCTTGTTGTGCACTACGGTGTGCCCGCCTTGTGGGGACCGCGCGCCTGAGCCTATGGGGGTTCTCAACTACCCTGTGAGAGGGAGCTGTAGCTTTGGCACGGTGGGTTTGGGGTGCCTCAGCTTCAGCCTGTAGCTGGTTAATAGGAGCGGTAAGTGAGAGATCATTTGTAGGTATTGGTGTCTCGAGTTTATGTGGGGACAAGGTGTTGGAAACTGGAGACGGTTGAGCAGGATGGGGTGGGGGTTTCAGTGGGGACGAAGATGGTGGTAGTGGGAGGCAGTTGCGGTCCCGCACAGTGGGCCCGCAACCCCTCATTTCAAGTTCAGAGATCATAGGTGAAGTTTGTTGATGGGGTGAAGAAGAGGGTGGGAAGGAGAAGGGCTGTTCATTGTGATATCTTTCTAAATACATTTTATAATTTTAATTTAACTTCTTAATGAAAAATTTTGGGACACTGGTAGTGACGTTTTTCTAAAAAAATCAAAAAATTTCCCCAAAACCAAGGATGATACATCATTTCCCTTGTCTCATTTTTTTTAACATTTAAATTATGAGACGGTAAATTATACATCGTCTTAAAACTTTTTTATAAAAAAAAGTTTCGGATGGTGTATAATTTTCCGTCTGATTTTTTTATTAATAAAAAAAATGAGACGGCAAATTATACACCGTCCGATCAACAAACGAAAAATAATGTTTCGTCGGGTTATTTGATCAATTTAGCCAAATCGTCTGCCAAATATAGCTCGACACTGTTCCCTAAAGCCAAATTTTGGCAAAATAGTCAACGACTACAGCAGGATTAGAGCCAAATTTTGGATATTTTGGCTAAATAGCCAACGACTACAGATACTGTTATACTCTCCTATCTGTCAACTAAACCGGATCATATTTCTTATCTCGTCCTAAGTAGAGGCAATTGTAACTGTAGCGCGCTAGAGAGCACATCAAAGGTTCATTTCAATTACAATACTTTGATGATGAGGAGGTAGAGATCCCACCTATGATCAGTAGCTCTACCCTCCAGGATTGTTGGACGGCTAACACGATTATATATCTTATCTCATTCTGAGTAGAGACAGCTGTAACTATAGCTAGTGAGCACATCAATGGTGTTTTTTAATTACAACACTTTGATGATGAGGAGGAAAAGATTCCACCTATGAGTAGCTGAGCGGTTTTTTGGCTTTCGTTTACTCTTTTCTTCCGCGTCTGTAAATTCACCATATCTCTTCAGGTTTGTTATAGGTTATTATTTTCATTTCTGGCACTTGTACTCTTGTTTTTTATTACTTGCACTTGTACTCTGATTACCAGTGGATTATACTCGAGGATGTGAGAATAGAGGGTAAAATTTGTACAAAAAAGATTATTTCACCAAAAATTTAATAGAGCTAGCTTTTTTATATAATTATTTAACAGAGCTAGCTGTGAAAACTGACATGAGGGGGTTAGCTGCCTCAAAAAAAAAAAAATTTGCAATGTGTGTAGAATTGTCAAATTTGAAGAGTACGGCGGTTTACCTCATCCTTTTAAGTTGACAATACGACTCTTTGAGTCATTTACAATTGATTTAAAATTTGACTACCTCTATTTAAGGTGTTTTTTTTTTAATTTAAAACTTATTTGAGGTCCCTTCATGTTAATAGTAATTTTTTAAAGGGTAATGATTCACCTACAACCTATTCTTACAACATTTCTCTTTACAATCTTAGGTGGCACAATCTTATTAGAAATATATTGTAGAGTCTACATAGGTTGTAGACATCTTCAATGGGATTGTGACACATAAGGTTGTAAGGTTGTAAAGGTTGTAGGTGTAGCACTACCCTTTTTTAAATAACAAGTAATACTATTTAGGGTAATGCTACACCCACAACCTTTTCTTACAACCTTTCTTTTACAACCTTAGGTGGCACAATTTCATTGGAATATTGTAGAGTAGGTTGTAGTGAGTTGTACACATCTCCAATAAAATTGTGCCACCTAAAATTGTAAGGTTGTAAAGGTTGTAGGTGTAGCGTTACCCTACTATTTAATGGTTGTGTTCAAAGCACGACAAAGCTAGAACTCCCATATTTGTGTCATTGAAGCCTCATACACTTTTAGAAGTACACCATAGTTAGAACTTCCATATTAGTGTATTGCAGCCTTAAAAACGAGATTGTTTTGAAAATTTGGAATATCTATTTGTACTAACAAACAATTCCAATTTGCAAATTTAAGAAAAAGTTGAGCTCTTATGTAGATGTTATGCTAATTTAAAAAGACTGGCATTTTGGAGCGAGTGAACCCATAATGCACGCTTCAAGTATATCCCCACATACTCCTTAGAATAAAATAAAGGGATTTTTTTTTTTTTTTTGGATAACACGGATAGAGGCATAAGATTCCAGCCAAATATATAATAATAAAATTAAGTAACTACAATGTTCAATTTTACAAGAGGTAAAAAAAACAAGAACAGCAAGAGATAAAAATACACGAAAAATGAAAAGGACCACCACACAAAGGAGAGCTTTGCTGAGGCCAAAAGGCAACAGAAATACACACTGATCGACCAAAACGCCCATCAAACTCAGAGCTGCCTGAAGCAGCAGTGGCATCAGCAAAAGGCGCAAACAAGAAGAACGATAGTCTCCCTAAAGAGCCACGGCCAGCACGACGACCGGTCCACAACTAGAAACCAGCGTCGACAACAGCTAGCTCAGCACTGCACACCTCCAGAGATGATGGGATCCCTGGAAACATCCAAACCGAAAAAACAAGGAAACAGATATAAAACTTGGCCCTGACCTAACTAAGTCAGCAAGCAACGGGATAAGGGGGACATGCCAATGCAGCCACCTGCAATGAAACAGAACAGAAACAAACAGAGAGTCGGAAACACACTAAAAAAGGAGCGAGGATCACCCCAGACTCACCAATTTCCAGGAACTAACAGAGCCCAAAATAACAGAACGCAACCACACCAACCAGATCATGTGATCAACACTAAAAAAAGCTAAGAAAATGAGAGCTGAACCGCTCAAAGAAAATAAAGGTACTTGCTAACGGAAGCAAAAGAGACAACTTCAGTAAATACTAAGTTAAAGAACAAAACAAGTTAAAGAACAAATACACTAAGTAGGAAAGAAAAACATGCACACTAAGAAGAGCAGTAAACGGATTGGTGATAGGCACAAAAGATGCCCAGCCTCCAGAACAAAGAAACACCACGACTGACCACAGCAGGCCGACGCCCTTAAGAACAAGGCTGAGCTCCCCAGGGGAACAGTCCAAAAACAAAAAGACCGAGAGACATAACGTCTAAGTAATTCAGCCCTGCAAAGAGTAGCAATGGATCAAACCAATTAGGGAATATCAGAAGTCGATTGAATAACAATAGAGTTAACTGAACGTAAATAAAAAGCAACCTCATCTAGGCGATGAAGACAGAAGCTGTGAGCTTTGTGAATAGGGAGATAAAAGGTCCAGTACTTAGCGAAAAAAATAAACTCATCAATAATAGTGTCAATAGGTTTAGTAATATGATTAAAAATGCGATTATTTCTTTCCTTCCAGATGACCCAAATTATGGCCATAGTCGAAAGAAACCAAGACTTACGAAATATCTTGCAGACTGATTGAATGTTACAAATATTTAGAAAAGAAGAAGGGAGAGAGGGTACCTGTCAGGCCAAATGACAGATTTGCAATAAAGGCCTAGTAAAAGCGCACTATAAAAAGAGATGATTGATGTCTTCGAGACTATGATGACACAAAGAACAAAACTGACCTATAGCCAGGTTCCTCTTATTGAGAACCCCAACAGTAAGGAGTCTGTTGTTAATAGCGAGCCAAGACAGAATTTTAGCTTTCAACGGAGCACAACAGCTCCAAATGCAATTCGCGAAAGGGGAGTTGACACCTCCGTGGTTGATGAAGTTATAAAAGGATTTAACTGAAAAAGAACCAGAGCTGGTCCAACACCAAATTAAATCTTCTTTGGGTTGCCAAGCGTAACTATTTAAGAGAGAAATAATGTGCAGCAAATCCGGCACAAGAGAGGGAGGGAGGATGCACGAGAAAGGAATATTCCAATCCCTGATGTTGTTAAGGGTCGTAAGGTAATCCGATACAGTGGCAGCTGGATTGAGAGCAATTAAAAAGAGAGCCGGATATGCCGATGCCAGTTTCTGGTTGCCTATCCATAGGTCACTCCAGAACTTAGTCTTAGAACCATCAGCACAAATATGTAAGTTACTGCAACGAAAGGGATTAACCACCCTCCACACTCCTTTCCAGAACGAGGATGCTCTAGACGAGAGAGAGGGACAAAACTCCCAAGCCCTCTTACGTCGGAAGCATTTATTCAAAATCAAGCGAGCCCATGGTAATTGCTCCTCCTTAAGCATTCTCCATAACCATTTAGCCAATAAAGCTAGATTTTGGTTTCTAAGATTTAGGACATCCAAACCTCCAGCTTCCTTAGAGGTGCAGACCTTCTTCCAGTTACAGAGATGAGAACCAGCTTTAAAAATATCGGATCCCGACCAGAAGAAATTCCTTCTAGTCTGATCAATTCTGTTGATAACCCAAGAGGGCACATAGAAGAACGACATCATATATAACGGAATAGAAGAGATAACCGCATTGACGAGGATCAGTCTGCCACCTCCAGAAAGGTTCCTTCCTGTCCACTCATTAAGTCTGGACTCAAGTTTATCAATCATCGGAAGCCAGTCCGATTTATGCAGTTTGCCCCATTTCAGATGGATCCCAAGATACTTAACAGGGAACGAAGAAGCATTACAGTTGAAGAATTGGGCAATCTCTAATTGACGGTTGTTAGAACTGCCAAGCCAAAGGACGGAAGATTTGTGGAAATTAATCGACAAACCCAACGCATTTTCAAAGAAATAAAGAAGGAGTTTAAGGTTATGAAGGGTACACCCGTTGGGTTTGGCAAAGATAATGGTGTCATCGGCGTATTGTGTTGGATCCTGTAGGCAAGGCAACAAATACTAGAGGGGGGGTGAATAGTATTTTATTGAAAATTAAAAAGCGGAATTAAGATTTTCTTCGGCTAAGTCGACTTGAAATGATAAACCAGTCGACTTAAGCGACAAAAGAGAAGTATTTTTAAGGTGAGTCTGAGGAGTCGACTTAGAGATGAGACAGTCGACTTATCACACAAATTACTCAGAGTAGTACGAGTCTGACCAGTCGACTTATAGGAGTACACAGTCGACTGTCCAGACAAGTTTCATAAAAAATATAACTGAGAGAAATGAAATACAAGTTCAGAGAGATACAACCACAGAGTGCACACGGTATATCATGGTTCGGTCCTCCCGACCTACATCCAATCCCCAAGCAACCCACTTGAGATTTTCCACTATTCTTGAAAAAGATTACAAGAATACCCTACGGCGTTAAACAACAACCTTGTCCAACCCATAGTCCTTTCTCACAACCAGAGAAAGCAACCCACTCTTCCACCAAGAGTGACAAACCTGACTCTACACCCTAGAGTCCTACTCTCCAACCGAGAGGAAAAGAAAAATAATAAAATTGTTTACAATCAACCTATAGCCTTGTTGTGATTGTGATATTGTACGTGGCTAACTGGTTGACTTCTAAATTCAGTCCAAAACGAAATCGGTGTTATGCTGGACTGAAAACAGAGAACCAAGACTTAAGTGAGTTTTGAAAACTTTTCTCTCTTGAATGCACAATACTTAGATTTATTTTTCTAAAAAAAATGCTTGGGGCTTTTTAAAGGTGATTCTAAAACTATATTTATAGACTAGAATCCCTGGCCGTTAAAAGCAGTTACTCATAACTGTTAATCAACGGATAAATAACGGATAAAAAATTTTAAATTCGAAAATCAGCTTTTGAAATAAGTAAACTGTCGAAATGGCAGTCGACTGGTACTCAACAGTTGATCTAGTTCAAGCTGTTTCGACCTTTGGATTTTGTAAAAAACACACAGTTATAAACAATTATATGTGAGTGTATGTATGTGTGACAAAGCTGTACATCAATCTAAGACTCAACAAAAAAAACTAAATTACATTTTTACAAGACACAAATATATGACATTGAAGCTTTGGTCTTGACTTGAGTCTTGAGTCCTGAGTAGTGAAGCTTTTAGCCATTGTCTTTATCTGGAGCTGTGCTTGATCATTTGTTCAGCTTTAGAATATTGTGACTCGCTTGATCTTTGAGGCCTTTGTGTATCATATATGATAACTTTTGATACAACCTGCAATTATATAAAGCATAGCACAAACACATTTTGCATTGTGTTGTAATCATCAAAATCAAGAATCAACATATTGAAGGTTGAGGATCCCACGGAAGCTGTGAGAGCCGCCAAGCCCTTCGATGACATTAGCATCCCAAGCATTCTTAAGCAGTTTACTGAAGACAACAGCGAAGAGAGTGATAGTAGCAAAGAAATAGGGTCCCCCTGACGGAACCCGTGCTTACACTTGAATTTATTTCCCTCCGAACCATTAATGAGAATATACAAAGTGTCAGCAAAGAGGCTGCACTTAATCCAAGCAACCCACTTCGGGCCGAAGCCGCGATGGAGAAGAATATTGAAAAGAAAATCCCAACTCACCTTATCATAAGCATTTTCAAAATCTAATTTTAACATAATCCCCTCCGAGTTAGATTTATGGCAATCAGAAATAATTTCTTGGGCCGAAGCCACACTATCAAGAATAAATCGATATTTAATAAAACCTAACTGGGCGGGATCAATGAGAGGAAAAATAACTTGACTAAGGCGGTTAGATAACACTTTCATAATGATCTTGAATGTGGTGTTAAGGAGGCTAATAGGTCGGAAATTGGCAACAGAATTCGCACCAATAATTTTGGAGATGAGAATGATGTGAGCATAGTTAATACAATCAAAGGAAAAAGATCCTTGGTGGAGATCAACAAACAAATCAAGGAGGTCTCTTTAAGAAAATCCCAAAATTTTTTGAAGAAGAATGAGGGAAAGCCATCTGGGCTAGGAGCTGAATCACTTTTTAAAAAGAAAACAGCAGATTTAATCTCTTCCAGAGAAAAAGGATCCTCCAAGCTAGACAGGTCATGAGATTCCTGCCCGTAAAGCTACGTCTAGTCAAGATGAATGGAACAGGTTTGAGAAAAGCCAAGAAGGTTTTTATAAAACAGAAGAAAGGTCGTATGAAGGTCGGTATTAGAGGTAAGCTCAATACCATTGTTAAGAATGGTGGAGATGCAATTGCAACGTTGGCGATGCAACGCAAAGTTGTGGAAGAAGGCGGTGTTACCATCACCCTCCTTGAGCCAGCGAACTTTGGCCCGTTGCACCCATTTGATATGCTCATTGTGAAGAATGGAAGCGAAATCTCTCTTACATGATGACCTTTCGTTATGGAGGGAATCAAAAATCGGACCAAGCTCTTCAAGTTTGTCGATAGATTCAATAGTAGAGAGAAAGAATTGCTTAAGATCATTGGCGGCGACAAATCTTTCTTTGGGCCAAATCTTGCATCTATATTTTATAGCGTAAGGCTTAAGCAGGATACGCCCTAGACCGTGGGATCCCGTAATAGAGGAAAGGCATTCGGAGATTAGATTCACGAACACTTGATCTTGTAGCCAGAATTTTTCAAACCAGAATTTGATTGGTTTAGAGAAGTTATAGTTAGAGTGAAGAGCAATGGGAACGTGGTCTGACGAGGGGTTAGGCATAGCACAGGCGAAGGAGTGGTGGAAAAAGGAAATCCACTCATTCGAAACTAGGAACCGATCAAGTTTGGCCATCGTCGGTGAAGACGCATATTAGACCATGTGAATGATCTACCATTAAGAGGGATATCAGATAAATTAAGCGAGCGAATGCACTCATTAAAGCGTTAGGAATCAAGGTTATAAGAGACGCTCCCAGATCTTTCGTTGGAAAATTTGGTAACATTAAAATCTCCACAAAACAACTAGAATCCTTGAATAATATTATGGAAGGAATTAAGTTCATTCCAGAAAAGATTGCGTCAGTCGGCTGAAGAGGGACCGTAAACCGATACTACAGTGAGTTCACAATTGAATCCATGCCAGTGGAGAGAAACTAAAGGAAAAAAGGTTAAAAGCTGAACCGAGATTAAAGAGAAACGAGAATCCTTATAACCAAATAGGATTCCACCTCGCGTATCAATTGCGTTAAGGGAAATCCAGTAAGTGATAAATGAACCACCGATGGCACGAAGGAGTGCAGGGGAACTCGAGTCCAGTTTCGATTCCTGGATGGAAATCATGTCACAGTGAGAAGAGAAGATAAGATGCAGAAGAGCTAGTTGTTTAGACGGACAGTGGATGCCCCAAATATTCCAGGATAAACTAATCATAATAACGATTGGACTCAAAATCTCTCAAAATTTCACGAATACGAATAGAATCAAATTCGACAAAGTGACTAGCGTCAACAGCAAACCCCATGCTAACCGCCGATTGATTAGTATAGTTGAGAACTCACAAAACTATTACTTACGTCCCAACCCTTAGATACGGCTTTTCGATAGCCCTAGTTGAGTATCCGTACTCTTATGATGAATCAGAACTATTCGTAGCTAGCAACCTGTATAGGTGCAACCTGAACATAAGGTCCTTTAAAATGTGATGCATCAGCACAGAGGAAAGAGGGGGAATTAAATATCTGCATTGAAGTATGATCATCCCAATCAGTCGCAGCCTAAAAATTGGAAGAGGAAGAATGGGCCAGCGATTGAAGTAGAAGGGAAGGAGAAGTTTTTAAGGGGGGGGGGAGAAGAATGTTCCTCCTCTATAAGTTGAGGAGGAAAGTGAACACTAAAGAGGGGATATGGAGAACGACAGCTTATGTTATCGTAGAAAAACGTAGCAAGACAGAAATTAAGAGTAAACTTAGCGGGAGAAAAGACGTGGGAACTTTAAAATAAAATCGCAGTGGCAATAAGAAGAGACTACAGACAAGTAAAAAACCGAAAAAAACAAAAGGATAATTAAAAATGGTTACCTTTTGGAGGGGAGAAGGGTTAGCCAACTCCTCCCCTTCCTCGGCGAGAAGGTCGTCTTGGTCAATCCAAGCATCCGACTTTGTCGACTCAGGGATAACAGCTTTCTGAGTAGCAAGATTAGCAATAGGCGTCGCACAGGAAGAACCTAGGACCCCTTTAGTGAATTTGTCTCAATCTACCGAGAAGTTGGGGTTAACATCCCAAACAGGCCATTTGGATTCAGAGATAGCCACATGCTTCTCAGAACTAGTAAAAGGTCGACTTTCAGCAGCAGGGAGAATATTAGGGAGGATTGCCTTCGCAGCAGGAGAGGGAGGGATAGAGGTTTGCTGCCCAACTGAACACCTAGTAGTGAGGGTCTGTTGCTTCACAGCAGAGGAGGATGTGATGTCGGGGTTGATCCAAACTAAATTCGGTGCCTTGGAAGGTGAAATTTTGGGGGTGGGGGAGGAAGCGGAACTTTTACGGTAAAAAGAGAACTGCTTTCTAGCAAGTGATTTATGCCTGCCCTTGGGGTTGGCCAATGAAGGAGCTGGAAAAGAGGAAGCTCCCGCATCAAACTGAATTGAAGGTGCCTCAACAGCTAATGGGGCTAAGGGAGGACCTGAGTGAGCAGGAGCAGGAGCAATAAACACAGGGAGAATGTCGTGGTAGTTGACTGTGATATGGAAATAGGACTGATCGATATGCAGATTGAACGCCGTGACTCTGTAATGAATGTGGGGGCAAAGGAATTCCGCTTCAACAAGAAGACAGCCAGAGGCCAGAAGAGAAGTCGAAGAAGTTCAGGTTAAGTCTCCGACACATTTGGCCATGCCAGCGACTAGTTGTGGGGAGTCGCAGAATGACGGCAGGCCAAGAAGAGTCACTTTGATGGGAGTAGGTAAGAGAGTTGATGGAGAAGATTTCTGTAGAATCCATTTGCGAATTGAGAGTTTGACGGAGCCAATGGAGAGGGAATTGATGGCCACTAAATCTTCAAGAACTTTGAGAGATGGGCAGTTGATAACAACATCTCCATTAGAGCAACCATTTACTGCCTACGTCCAATCGGGGACGTTGCAAGTATTGCTGAGGAACGAATGCAGTGAGTAATTAGAGATGGATCCGCTAATGAACGATACAGCCTCATAGCAATCATATTAATTTATTTTGGCAAACATGTCTAGGGAGGGAACATAAACAAGAGACACTTGTGACTGAACTGTCGGAGGAGTAGTAGAAGGCTGTATAGTATTAGAAAACGCTGAAGATGGGGGATTAGAAGAAGCAGGGTATGAGGGAACTATAGGAGAGGGACCACCACCGCCGTTATGCGTTGAGACGCTGGAGGGGTGGGGAGGAGAGGGGAAGCAACCGACAGTTTGGCTTTCTTAGAAGTATGAACATGAGCGTTCAAAATCCTAGCATGGAGAGAGGGAAGGTCCAAAGCTGCCATCACCTGGTCGGAGATAGGGACTCCCACCGAGAGACCCAGTAATTGTTGAAAAGTGAAGCACCAGTTATGAGAGTGCCTCAGCTTGAGACAAAACAAGCACTTCATATTGAAGGAGCAGAATGCTTTGAAGTGCCCCGGTTGGAGACACCTAAAGCAACGAAGAACGTTAGAGGAAGAAGAGGGAGAGAGCGGAGAATGTGAAGGGGCATAAGACTAAAATGAGCGGGATTGAGGGGAGGAGAACCCTAGAAGTTTCTCAGAAGCAGGCCGTTGAACATGGAGGCCCAAGGGGGAGGGGTTAGATTTTTTTTTTTTGTTGGTTTTTTTAACGACTTCTGTCCAGGAAGGGCCCATATAGCGCCTCAAAGATAAAAACATAAAAAAGAGAAGAGAAGAACACAGTGCGCAAATAGGTACTGCAGAAATCAGAACCTTGGGGCAAAACGATCCCCACTACTGGAGAATGTAGAAGAAAAAGAAGCAACAGCAGGTGAAAAAAACAAACAAATCAAAACTAAGAGAAGCAAAAAGATAAAATTTGGCATAAAGAGATCAACCGCCGCTAATAAAAAGCCCCACCAAAACAACCAACACTCGCACGCGATTGCAACCAAAAAAGACCCAAAAAAGAGCAACGAAATTAAGGAAATAACACAGAAAGAAACACCGAAACAAAAGGTAAAAAGGACTAAAACACCGCTACACATAAGATCCAGGGAGATAAGAAAAAAAAAACAGCAATAGAGAACTTACAGAGTTGAGACCTCGATAAGAACTTACTAAGAAGAGCCTCTGATCTACATTGATAAGGGCAAACGGAAGCGTCGCTGTAACACCCCGCAAAATTGAAAATTACAATTTTGCCCAGGGTGTTACGCACGTATATTTTTATAATGTGTTTCACTATATATTTTGGATTCGTACTATTTATACATTTTCCGTATTGATTTCAGTCGACTAAAAGATAATATTTCAATCCCTGGAATTTACGTGCTTTTTACGTGTTTTGATGCACGTATTTCCACCACTACGTACAATATTTTCTATAGGTTTAAATTATTTATTTTTATGTATTTAAATCTATTTTATAAAACTGAAATTTATTTTTCCCCCTATTTCGATTAAAATGCATTTTTCGATTTTCTGCACGTATAATGCACGTGCTTTCTACGTGTTGTGATTTCATCAGGAAATATATATATATTAGTAAATATAATTTTTGCTTATATTGTTTTTGATTATATTTAATAATTTTTCATCAATAAAGTCAGTTTTCGCATTTTGATATTTTACGTGCTATGCACGTGTTTTCAGTAAACGTATTTGGGCATATTTGCTTTCAAAATAAATTTCGGAGAATGTGAAACACCCCGTAACTTCTAAAGTATAATATATAGAGTATAGATATATATATATAAACATATATATATATTGAAATGAGTTGGCTTGATTAGTATGCATAGTATATATAAGAGTAAAAATAAGTGAGTATGGTAATGTGTATGAATGGGCCCACGGTAAATGGTATGTGATAATGTGAATAGTGATATGGTATGGTTTAATGGAATATGTGAATGGGGACTGTTATGTTATGGCTTGGTAAAATAATAGGTGTATGAATATAATTTGGTAAAGGGGGCCCATCGTGTGAAATTGAAGAGGGCAATAGACCTTGCTGTGAAAGACACAAGTGGATGTGGCATTTGACATGGGGGCCCACGTTAAACGTGAATAGCAGCACATTTTGTGCTCTCTTTGATGATGGCATGGCTTATGGCCGGTTTTGGATGTGAAGAGGGTAAGAGTTAAGGTTTTGAAGAGTGGGGAGATGAAGAGTTTGGAGTTAGGGGAGTTAAGAACATGAAGAGATGGAAGAATTAAAATGAGAAGTTATTAGGTGGGAGATTTTGCAATATGGTCCCTAACCTAGACCTATAAATAGCCACCATTTCTCTTCTCTTTTCACACCAAAAAGCAAAACAAATAAGTGTAAGAAAAAGAAAGAGAGTAAGAGAGTTATTGTGCTTGGAGCATCTCTTGCTTGGAGAGGAGAAATTGCTAGGAGGAGAAGAGCTAGGAGTTCTTAAAGCTAGAAGTGGTGTTCTTCCCTTCAATTGTTCAAGCTTCAATAAGGTGGGTGTTCTCCTACTTTCTAAATTTTAGAATGTGCATGTTAATGAAAATGAATGAATAGTATGGAAATTTTGATTATGATAAACTATTGAAAATAGTAGTGAACCATATAAATTAAATTACAACATGTAGTTGAGAGAATAGATAAGTGATTATTTTGTCATGAATTAATGTACATGAAGAATAGTAGCTTTTTATGAAAATGTTGGGAACACATCTTTTGATAACTAAATATTTTTTTTTATATAAAGAAAAATTTATGTTATGGAGCTCATTGGATTGTTATAAAAATATAATATGTCATCCTTGACTAAAATGAACGAATGCAAAATTGTGTTGTTTAATAAGAAGAAACAACTTTGTCAAATTGTTCTATCTTTCTAAAATATGATTTATCGATCAGTAAGTTGCTGCTATAAAATAATCTCAGTTATATAAATTTATTTTTACCAAATAAAAGGATTGATCAAGTACGAGGAAATCGAGTTGTATTTTTTTTAATAAAATAGAATAACAGAAAATTGGGATAAAAATATATGAAGAACCATGATACCAATAGACTCTCTTGGCGTAGTGGTTTGGAGGTACATGGGTCTTCTAGCCGACTGTGGGTTCGAACCCTGTTAAGACCAAACTAATCTCTATTTTTGCTTGAAATAATTATAACAAATAAAGAGTACATAAAGAACTTTTGGTGTGCCCTTTGTACACAGAGCCTACTTGGACTTCTTGGCTTTCGGTTCACCCCCTGTGACTGGGCTGTGCGTTCACGGGATCAAAACCCCAAGCCCTTTTTTTTTATTTTTGAGTCTTTTTGGCCTTTATATTTTTTTTTGAGCCTTCTTCAAATAATTTAATGAGTTGATTTAATGAGTCTAATGTAGGAAAATTATTGTGTTCATAAAATGTTATAGAGAATCTATTAAAATAGCTCTAAAGATTTCCATGTATATTTGAGAAGTAAAAGAGACATTTTGAAATTTTGTTCTTAAGTTAATTATTTTAAGAATATGATTTTTTTAAAAGACTTTGATGTGAGAATTAGTTTCTCTTGTTGAGATTATGCAATTATGTTAAATGTGAAATTCTAGATTTCTATGTGTACTTACATTGTTAATGAGTTTAAATTAGATGATTGCATGAATAGAATTCTTGTTGGAAAGAATTGAGAATAAGTAAATCATGAATAGAACATTGATTAAGTTGTGAATTATTTTCTCTTGAAGAGATTGTATTTGATTAATTGGAGAGACTTCATGAGTTTAAAATTTGCAAATGAAATTGCTATTGTTGTTGATTCATGAATGAACTATAAGAGAATTGTGATTGATGCCAAATAAGACATAGATCAAATTGTGGATAAGCTAGAGACATGAAAATATCTAAGTCAAGACATGATTATTAAAGGGTATGTGTACCCATGTTTCTTGTACATGAAAGGTTTATGATTTAGAATTAGTAAGACCTCTGTTACCGGTAATTTTGAAAGAAAGATTTTGAGACTTGATTTCGAGATAATGCCGTCGGGCGATCTCGAATTTTGTGAATAAATCCGATATGAGGTAAAACTGATTCTAGGGTGATGACATATTCATGTCTTGAACTTAAGAAAATTTAGGCACATAAGTGAAGATGTAGTAAACTTAGGGAAACGTAAGTGGGGTGCTCTATATAGTCGGCGGTGGACTCCAAGACTATAGACCCAGTTGGTGGACTGAGGTTGCCCTATGGGAGACGGATTATTATATTTTAATCCGGGACTATGGGGACGGGTCGGCGGTGGACTCCAAGATCTTGAGTAGTCGGACGGATGGATTTTTGTGTTTACCGTCTCCAATGTATATATATATATACTGGGCTAGAGGGTCACATACGGGACGGTTCGCACGATGTGGAATCTGTTATAACAGCCGGCGGTGGACTCCAAGGCTGGGATTCACATTCGTGGAATAGTCTGAACTTTGTTTTGCTACCGGGTAGTTTTCATGGCGAGGGATCGAGCCCTGTATTGTGAAGAACGTAGGCGCTTGCCCTCGGACCTATGTAGTATGGGATGCATAGAATCCGAACAAGTATGCATTAGTGTCATCCTAGTATAGAAATGTGTGCATTAGGCATTAAGGCATGACATACACTTATGTTTAGAATAATCACTTTTGACACTTTACTCGTTCATTCAATTTTTTTGTGATTTGTTAAAGTATGAGATCGTTATACTATTCCCGGCATAGAGAGGATAGCCGTGTATAACATTTCGTCAGTTGTAAGTAACTGACCTGCCCACAGATTGACATGCAGGTAATGGACTATTCATGAAGCTATAAAATGGATATGCTGGTGCTGTTTTATTTTAAAGATGTTCTAAATGTTTTATTGTAAATTTCATTCTTCCGCTGTGTAAAACCAAATTGTAATTGAACTCTGATGTATTAGTGAAAAAGTTTTAAATTTTCCTTGTAAAATTGTACGAAGTGAAGTAAAGATCCTGTAAAATCTCGAATTTATCCTTATTTGAAATTCGGGGTGTTACAGTCGCAGGGAATATAGATGCTTCCTGGAGAGGTAGACCCAGCCAGAGGAAGAGAAGGCCTCAGGAGAAGAGGTACACACCCACCGACGGTACCCTTGAGAGGCGCTGAGGAGGATCTCCGAACAAAATGACAGCAAGAGATACAGAGGGAGTTTGCGAGCATCTGGAGAGGCAGGCGTTGGAAAACTGAGGAACCGCCAGAGGTGAAAAAAAGGAGGAAAAAAGGGTTATTTCCAAAAAAAATCACTCAAAATGTATAGATTCCATATTACTCACAATTTTAAATATTTTCCAAAAAACTACTACTAGTTAATAATAAATAAATAAATAATATATATATAGAGAAAAAGTGAGCCTCATATAGAGTATGGGAAAAATTTTCTTATACAAAGTGATTACACTTACTTGGTGGGGACCTTATGGAAGATCCACTCTGTCCATCATGTTTATCATGCTAATAGATGTATGTATAGAAAAAATCAAGTGATATATATATATATATGGATATATATATATGGAAAATTTTGGGCTCGAACCAGGGTCCACTGAATACTCACCCCACCCAATACCAAACAAGACTTTATATGTTGGTTAAAAAATGATATTTAAGGTAAAATAACATTTTTACCCTTCTCTACAACACCTCAAACATAGGGATAAGGGAATTTTATGATCATGGACAAAATGTTATTTTCAAAATCTCTATCTCTACTATTTTAATGGGAGAGTTTGTCACTAAATAAACTTCATTTGTAACCTAACAAATACGTGCATTATAACCAAATAAATGTTAGGATTGTGTCTTGTATACTCGTTGTTCAGATTAAAAGAAGGTAATATGAAGCACGGAGGTCGAAGCGTCTAAGTAAGTAGAAGGAGAAACAGCAGCAACAAGGGTGCAGGCTAGTTGCGGTCGACCGGTCTTGGTGATAGTCGACTGCACCCCCCGACCGCTCGTAGTACAAGGAATGTCAGAAAGTGGTACGGTTGACCGGTCTTGTTGGACAGTCGACCGCCCGCAGCGCTGAATCATTTTTTAGGCTTCGATTTGTTAGTTCGGTTCAGATCAATCTTCAACTCCAAGTTAGATCGTACGGCTTCTATTCAGTTACTTCTTTTTCAGGTTTTATCGGACGATTGGGGATCAAGATTAGACCTAGGTTTTCTATCTATTCTTCTATATATATTGTAAACTCCTCCAATATAAGAGGGAGTACTTTATAGATTCTTTTCTCCATTGCAAAGAGAGACTCGAGAGAGAGATAGTTCTTGGTGGGTGAGTTTAATTCCTTGTGTCAAGTGAATCAGTAACTCCTTGTAATCTCTTCTAGTTGAATATCAGATCTTCCTATATTTTTTTCCGGATTAAGCAAAAGCTAACCGGGATAAGTCATCGTTGTTGTATTTATGTTAGTTTGGTGGATCTACTTGCTTGCTCAATTTATTCGCCTCGTCTGCTTCGACTTCCTCATTCCTCTAATTAGTTCCGCTGTGATCAGAGGGCGTTTGTTGACGCCCCAATGCCAACAACAAACACGTACAATGCACATGCCAACAATAAATGAGGTCTTAGGTTCGATCCAGACAACGTCGGAATTTTTTTAAAAATTTATATATTTATAAAGATGTGCATCGCACATATAAATTACTAGTTCATGTTAATTGTGAACCCAAGTTAAAGCAAATAAAGCTAATCTCTACTATTTTAATGGGAGAGTTGAGGGTTATAACAAACTAACTCTAACTTTGTAACTATATAAAAACGTATAATACACGTCTAAACTATATCCAACAAATATAAATGTGCACTGCACGTATAGCTCAAATCAAAGCATTCAAATATAAACTATTTTTTTCTTATTCAATATATATTCATTTAATTTGATGACTTTACTTTTTTTAGATGTGCATCGCATATACATTATACTAGTAAAAATAATTATTTGGAATACATTTTATATTGTGAGTGAGTTATATAGGAATTACAATTTGTGAGTGAATTATATGGAAATAACCTTAAATAAAAATAAAATAAACTAAAGACGCTGAATGATGTTGTATGACTCAATTGTTTTCGCGCCCAAAACTACACCCAATCATTCATGAATGATTATTTGTTTCTTTTTGTGAATGATAAAATAGACTTTAAGATTAGTTTCCAATGTCTTGAACAAATTACTGACCGTTGGATTCTGATCAAATGAGGGAGGATAGATCCTGACCATTCGAATTTTGACGGTTCAGGTGGCTCTGCGAATTGGGAGAGATAACCCATAGTTTTTTTGGCGTTTTATTGGGAACAAAACCATATTATTGAATTCGTCATTATTAATTTTTATAATGAGGAAATGATTAAATAATAATAATAAAGATTAGAGGTTTGTTATGATTCTATGGAACCGTCGGAATTCTCTATGGATTTTATGAGCATTTGCAATGCTTATTTTTTCTCTAATTTATCATGAGTTTATTTGTTGGTACTACATATATATAATTTTTTTGTCAGTTCAAGCAGTAAATTTGATTCAACGTCAAGAATGAATATAATCCTTTTGGTTCGTTGTTTTCTTTTTATCTAACGTTTTTGGCTCATCTCTTTATTTTCAAAAAAATATGCCGTAAATTTGAATAGAAGGAAAAGTATGTACACCATGCATATATATATATATATATATATATATATATACTGAGTTTGTCCGTTGACACGTGTCTACGGCACGTCTTCGGAACGGTGCATCATATAAAATAGTTTTAAAGGTCCAGCAAAATAATTGAAGTAGCAAACATATTATATGAGAAATTTTTGAGGTCCAGCAAAAAATATATTATATGATTTTTTTTGATTTTTTTGAATTATTTTAAAAGTTTTTTAATTTTTAATTTTTAATTTTTAAAGTTTTTAAATTTTTTAATTTTTAAAAAATTTTAAAAATTTTTATTTCCTTAATTTTTGAATAGAAGAGGGAGGAAGAGAGAGAGAGAAAATAATTAAATAAATATAGGAGTTGTTTTCGATGGGGGATTTGAATTTAAGTTTTGGGGAGAAACTTTGGGAGAAAAATATATTTTGCAAGGTTAAATCTGAGTCTTTAATTTTTGAGAGAATTGAAGGAGAGCCACTTGATAGCTTTCTTTGTGTTTTATTATATAGATACACCCATGAATTTGACAGCATAACATTATTAAGAAGCGATGATCTGTAACAAAATAGGCTGCAATTTAGATTCTCTTAACACATATTGTGAAACATGCTAAAACTGTGAATTCAAATCCCCAAAGTCTTCACTACAAAAGATACTGCTTTTACCGGCGATTATTCCCCGGCGTTTTACTAGTAGCGCCGGGGTAGGGAGTGAGTAGGAATTGGGCGCCAGATGGAATGGTCATACACCGGCGGTCGATTTAAAACGCCGGCGTATGTTAGTATTCACCGGCGTTTTACTTAAACACGCCGGTGATGTTTATTATTCACCGGCGTTTTTTATTATAAACGCCGGCGAATATACGGACACATTTACCGGCGTTTCCAATTAAAACGCCGGTGAATAACTGGGATAAAACCCGTGAACCCTTATCTTTCGCTCGCCATTTTTCCAATACCCCAAAAAAAAAAAAAAAAAGGCGCTTCGTTTCCCTCCTTCCTCACTCTACTTCTCGCGCGTTTGCCTCCGCCGCTTCGTCCTCTTCGACGGCCTTCGACCTTTCGAAATCGTCCCTTCTTCCCTTCGTCCTTTTCGATTTCCCTCTTCCCTCTCTCTATTTGGAGGTGAATCGGCGGTCGCCCCCTCTCTCTCTCTCTCCTACGCCCCCGCCCTCGTCGCCCCGCTCCCTCTCTCTCTCTTCGGTATGATCTCTTGATTTCCCTTATTTTCCAAAAAAAGCAGCTTTTTTCAGTTTATTCATCTTGATTTCCTTAACATGAACGGTTTAGTTGAGATGAAGAATTAATAGAAAAATATATGCTTAGATAATGGAAATTTTCATCTTCTTTTACTGTTAATGAAGCTGATTTCATGCATCTGATTGTCTTCATGGCATGTTTGTTTTTTTACCCAAAATGGGTTCACTGTGAACTGAGGATGCTCTAGGTACGTATGCCAATATCCTCCGGCCGGATATGCACAACAATTGGATTTTAGATTTAGTTGGGCACAGTGAATTAGTAGAGCAACATATAAGCTCACATAATGGGAAATTTTCATTTTCAGATACTGTTAAAGTAACCTGATTGCAATCTTTGGCATGGTTTTTTAACACAAAATGGGTTCACTTCGAAACTAAGTATGCTGCTAGCATACCCATTTTCTTTTACTGTTAATGAAGCTGATTTCATGCATCTGATTGTCTTCTTGGCATGCATGTTTTTTTACCCAAAATGGGTTCACTGTGAACTGAGGATGCTATAGGTACGTATGTCAAAATCCTCTGGCCGGATATGCACAACAATTGGATTTTAGATTTAGTTGGGCTAAAGAAGTAGTAGAGCAACATATAAGCTAAGATAATGGGAAATTTTCATTTTCAGATACTGTTAAAGTAACCTGATTGCAATCTTTGGCATGGTTTTTTAACACAAAATGGGTTCACTTCCAAACTAAGTATGCTGCATAGCATCCCCAGTTTCTTTCACTGTTAGTGAAGCTGATTTCATGCATCTGATTGTCTTCTTGGCATGCATGTTTTTTTACCCAAAATGGGTTCACTGTGAACTGAGTATGCTATAGGTACGTATGCCAAAATCCTCCGGCCGGATATGCACAACAATTGGATTTTAGATTTAGTTGGCCTAAAGAAGTAGTAGAGCAACATATAAGCTCTGATAATGGAAATTTTCATTCTCAGAAACTGTTAGAGAAGCTGATTGCCATCTTAGGCATGATTTTTTAACAAAATGGGTTCACTTCCAAACTAAGTATGCTGCTAGCATCCTCATTTTCTTTCACTGTTAGTGAAGCTTATTTTCATGCATCTGATTGTCATCTTGGCATGTTTTTTTTGACCAAAATGGGTTCGCTGTGTACTGAGGATGCTATAGGTACATATGCCAAAATCCTCCGGATACGCACAACAATTGGGTTTTAGATTTAGTTGGGCTGAAGAAGTAGTATAGCAACATATAAGCTCTGATAATGGAAAATTTATCATTTTCAAATACTGTTAAAGTAACCTGATTGTCAATCTTTGGCATGGTTTTTTATACCAAAATGGGTTAACTTCCAATCTAAGTATGCTGCTAGCATCCCCATTTTCTTTTTTTATTGTTAGTGAAGCTTATTTTCATGCATCTGATTGTCATCTTGGCATTTTTTTTCACCAAAATGGGTTCACTGTGAACTGAGGATGGTATAGGTATGTATGCCAAAATCCTCCGGCCGGATATGCGGCTACAATTGGGTTTTAGATTTAGTTGGGCTGAAGAAGTAGTAGAGCAACATATAAGCTCAGATAATGGGAAATTTTTCATTTTCAGATACTGTTAAAGTAACCTGACTGCAATCCTTGGCATGGTTTTTTAACAAAATGGGTTCACTTCCAAACTAAGTATGCTGCATAGCATCCCCAGTTTCTTTCACTGTTAATGAATTGAAGCTTATCCCATGCATCTGATTGTCATTTTGGCATGTTTTTTTGACCAAAATGGGTTCACTGTGAACTGAGGATGCTATAGCTCTATGCCAAAATCCTCCGGCTATGTACAACAATTGGTTCACTCTGAAAAATATATGCTTACATACTAGACATTTTAATTTTTCTTTTACTGTTTCTTTTGTTTAGTATTATTATTATTATTATTATTATTATTATTATTATTATGAGATAAGTGATTATTAGTAGTCATGAACAGAATAGTTCATGAGTCATCAGATCTTCTTGTTACCGTAGTTACAGCACGACGCGCTCATTATTTGGCCGATTCCTCTTCATCAGCAAAACACCCTTTACCATCATCATCTCCTTGAACGGAAAGCCAAATACAGGGGAGACTATAGTCGATTTTTTTTATGCTCGAACACAGGGTGTGCGATAAAATACCACTAAGGTGGTTGTGATCATTTCCACAAAAGGTCGTTTAGGGTTTGGTGAATAGAGTAGATTGTGTTAAGATGTAGTTTTTTTTTTGTACATTTTTTGGAGCCACAATTTCTTTATTTTACAGTTAAAGATTATATCGTTTATTTATTTGCAGCTAGGGATGGTTTTCAAATAGGTGAAATTTAATATACAAAATGCCTTTTACTGTTATTACTATTTAATATATCAAATTTTAATTTCAGACTGTGTGCTATTGATATAATGGATAGAAGTTGGATTAGTAAACCACGATTATCCAAGGAGTACCGTGATGGTATTAAAGATTTTATTATCTTTGCCAAACGACATTCCCGTGATCCCAACCTAATCCTTTGTCCATGCCTTCGCTGTACAAATTGTATGCTGAGGACATGTGACGTAGTACATACACACTTGGCTGTCAACGGTTTTCTTCAAGGGTACACAAGGTGGTTTTGTCATGGAGAGGATCATACGGCAGCTCCTGTTCGTCCGGTTGTATTAGAAAATGAAGCTGAGCCCTTAGTGAACGAAGACTTAAGCGTTCCTGATGAGATGCATGCTTTGTTACAAGATGCCATGGGGATTCATAATGTTCCTTTCCACACCAATGACCCAACAACCGAAGTTCACAATGAGTCAACAGAAACAAACCAGATTGGTGGTGAGGTGGACGAGGAAATGTCTGGCCCCACCCCTGAAAATAATAAGCAGTAAGAATCCTTCGCTAAGTTACTTGAAGATGCTAGTACTCCGTTGTACCGCGACTGCACCAAATTTTCTAAGTTCTCATTCATTGTCAGACTATTTCAAATTAAATGTTTAAACGGGTGGTCTGCTAAGTCCTTCACTATGCTACTTGAATTGTTGAATGAAGCATTTCCTGAAATCTGTATTCCAAACTCAGCCTATAAAATCAAAAAATTTCTAAGTTCTCTCGATCTAGGATATGAGAAGATAGCAGCATGTCTAAATGACTGTATGCTTTTCACGAGTGGTAAGGAAAGTCTGGAGAATTGCAAAGTGTGTGGTTCTTCGAAATGGAAAGAAAGACCAAATCAAGACGAGGGAGCCAGTGGATCTACTAAGCGAAGTAGGAAAAAGAAGCCTGCCAAAACATTGCGTTACTTTTCTCTGATTCCTAGGTTACAAAGGTTGTTTATGTCTACAAAAACTTCTTCTGATATGAAATGGCATGCTGAAGGTCGCACTAATGATGGGATTCTTAGACATCCTGCTGATTCTCAATCTTGGAAAAGATTTGATGAAAGATATCCTGATTTTGCGGAAGATCCTCGAAATGTGAGACTTGGACTAGCTAGTGATGGTTTCAACCCTTTCAGGCAAATGAGTAGTACATACAGCATATGGCTGGTTGTGTTGATACCATACAATTTACCGCCTTGAAAATGCATGAAGCAGTCCTTATTTATTTTGTCCATGATAGTTCCTGGGCCGAAAGGTCCTGGAAATGATATAGATGTGTACCTACAACCGTTAATAGATGAACTTCAGAAGTTGTGGGTGGGTGTTCCAACCTATGATGCTGTGGCTAAAGAAATATTTTCTCTTCGTGCCGTGTTGTCTTGGACAATCAATGATTTTCCAGCATATGCAAATTTATCTGGATATAGTACTAAAGGACGTTATGCATGTCCATGTTGTGCTGACCAAACTAGTTCAAGGTAGTTGTACAATGGCAGAAAGTTTTGCTATATGGGTCATAGGAGATGGTTGCCTGACACACATATATTTCGGGCAGAGGCAGCGACATTTGATGGCACCGACGAGTGGGAACATGCTCCTGGGTCTTCTTCTGTTCAGATATTTTGAGGCGGGTAGATGGTCATCAATTCAAATATGGAAAGGAACCAGAAGTCAGGACAAAGGGCAAGAAAAGGGCAAGGCTGGAGCAAGGTGAGGAGACCGATCTATATGGCGAGGATGAGGATCAAAACTTGACGAGTTTAGGTGCATGGAAGAAGAAGAGTATTTTCTTCAAGTTGCCGTATTGGGAATTCAACTTACTGCGACATAATTTAGATGTGATGCATATCGGAAAAAATATTGGTGAGAATTGTATAGGAACAGTTATGGGAGATGATCGGAAGACAAAGGATAATCTCAAGAGCCGACTTGATTTGAAGTCAATGGGCATTCGACATGAGTTGCACCCAGAAGAATTGCCGAACGGGAAAGTACTCCTACCTCCTGCAATCTATTCAATGTCAAAATCAGAGTTGGAGTTGTTTTGCAAAGTACTACTTGAACTTAAAGTCCCCGATGGCTATTCTTCTAACATGGCAAAATGTGTCAACTTTAAAGAGAAGAGGCTTCAGGGTCTAAAGTCACACGACTACCACATCCTAATGCAGGATCTCCTTCCTGTGGCCCTAAGGTCTTCAATGTGTGAGCAAGTCACTACTGTCCTGAAAGATCTTTGTAGCATATATAAAGGTATTTGCTCAAGAATGCTTCGTGTTGAAGATCTGGACCAATTGGAGCAGCAGGCGGCATTGACACTTAGTAAAATGGAGATGATATTTCCTCCATCGTTTTTCACTATTATGATTCACTTGATAATCCACCTTGCTGGTGAAGCCAGAATCGGCGGTCCTGTTCACTATCGGTGGATGTACCCCATTGAGAGGTAAAATAATTCATTCATCTTACGAAATTGAATTTTCAAAAGCTCATTTCTTTTAATCCCCTAATCCGCTCTAGTTTATTAATTGTACATGTTCAGGTACCTATACCGGCTAAAGGGTTATGTGAAAAATAGAGCATATCCTGAAGGGTCAATAGCCCAGGGATATCTATCAGAGGAGTGCTCACATTTTTTTTTCAGGTATTTGCCTGGTGTGGAGACATCTTCCAGTAGACCACGTAGAAATCCAGACATTTCCAATCTTGATGGTGCACAATATCTTTTTGATACCGCTGGCACCACTGTTGGTAAAGTTGATGCATTTGAGCTCGATAGCTTAGCGTGGGAACAGGCACATCGATATGTGCTAGACCATCATGCATCAGTGGAACCATTTCGAAAGTAAGTTGCTTTTGAATTTAAATCGAATACAGTGAAAACCACGGAGATCGATATTTTTGATACTTTTGTTATTCCTAATTTCAATTGCTTGTTTTTTAGCGAATTTATCAGGGACATCAAACGAAGGGCTAGACCAAGAAGACTACCACCACGTGAACAAAACAAGCTGATGAATGAAAAATTTCATAAGTGGTTTGAATCTCATGTAGATGAATTACAGTTATGCAAGTTAATCTTTATTATATTTACATTTTCTATGGTGTTGATACGATTTGCGCAAAATTAATAGGTACATTCTTTGGGTCCTGAAGGTGCATCATCTGAAATACAAGTACTTGCCAAAGGTTCCTATTAGATGGTCAAAAGATACGGAGGATACATATTCAATGGTTTTAGATTTCGTACTAAGGATCGTGAATCTAATTTGAAGTCTCAAAATAGTGGAATGGTAGTGACGTCTAAGACTAGAAGTTATGCTTCCAAATCGGACACGAGGCCTGTAGATGGAGATCTCGACTACTATGGAGTGCTCACGGATATCATTGAGTTGAATTATTTTGGCCATTTCCGTGTTGTCTTATTTCGTGGGGATTGGGCTGAGTTTGATAGGAATTTTGCTAACAACAAGGACAAGCTTGGCTTCACAGTTGTAAACTTCTCAAAATTGATTCACATCGGTACACACATTAGCCATGAGCCATTTGTGTTTCCATCCCAAGTGCAACAAGTGTTCTACATTGAAGATCCAACCCTGCCAAAATCGTATGTGGCTATCCCTATGCAACCAAGAGATGTATTCCAACTGGGCGATACTTCAGACGATGAAGACGGTGAAGACATGAACAGTTACATTGCTTCTGAGTTTCTTGTGTTTGATATAAACACAACCGATGTTGGAATTTACGGGACTTGGCTCCGCAAGGATGGAGAAGAGGGCGATGTACTGGAAGATGTCGTATTGTAGTTTACATGATTTTCAATTGGGTTTATTATATGTCTGTAATTTTATGTCTTAAATCTTGTTGTAATATTATGTCTGTAATTTCGAATATGTTCATTGTGAATTTAATACACTGGTTTAATTATCTTTCTATTTTCTACTGCTTGGTATTATTTACATTAAACTATGCTTAATGTCATTTGAACCAAACTATCGTTGTAATTTAATCTGTTACAAATCTATTTTTTTTAATTTTTTTACAATTATGTTGGTTTGTTAATCCTACTAAAGTACAAATTTTATGATAGTTATTATAAACATGTTATTAATTAAATTTGCATATCTAAGGAAGTTATCGAATCCTTGACAGGTACAACATGCCGAGGCGTGGAAAGAGGGTAAATATAAATGATGGCAACGAGAGCCATGGGGATGAGCAGCCACTAAATAATAGTGGCAGGCAAACATATGAGAGTGAGGGTAGCACGCCGCCCACTGTCAAAAAACATCGGTAAGTCTTAAAATTTGTATTTTTAAAGAGATTATGTTACTTGAATGCATGAAAGACACGTACTAGTGTTTGTGAGTCTGTATTGTGGCTGTCGTCTATAAGCATTTCGTCTATGTTTCTTAAGTGGGCTGTGATTAGAAAGAAAGGGCTGGAGTGGAGATCTGGAAACCCAAAATAGAGACATCTCGTTTATTATAATCTACACTTATTGTTGGACCAACCCCCTCTTGCTGTTGTTGCTGATGTCTCTTTGTGTGCGTGTGTTGAAGAGAATGAAGGGATGAGAGAGAGATGAGGAAAATGCCGCTATGTTAGCCTGGTGTATCCTCATTCTCTACCATCCCTCTTTCTGGCTTCATATATGGCTTCTATATTAAATTGGTTTTCTTCCACGATGACAGTCCGTAATACTACACTTGATATGAGCCCATGTTCATACCTGCATCCTATTGCATACTCACAAACAACTAATACTTGTCGGCCTTGCATCGTATGCCCAACCCCACTTTGGCACATAACCTGGTATAGATGACATTGTATGATCTGCAAATAAGGATTGTTCAGTCATGTTGTTGTACTGATTTGGAGGAGGTGAAAATGGGACCATAAAATAGCTTAAGAAGACCATCAGGTTTGTGAAATAAGCTTCACTAACAGTGAAAGAAACTGGAGATGCTATGCAGCATACTTAAGTTGGAAGTGAACCCATTTTGGCTAAAAAATCATGCCGAAGATAGCAATCAGATGCATGAAATCAGCTTCTTTAACAGTATCTGAAAATGAAAATTTTTCATAATCTGAGCATATATGTTTCTTTAACAGTGACTGTGAACAATTGTTCTTAATTGGGCTGTGATTAGAAAGAGACGAGTTGGAGTGGAGATCTGGAAACCCATATAGAGACATCTTGTTCATAATAATTTATTATTATTGTTGTTCTTTTCGCTCTTGCTGTTGTTGCTGATGTCTCTAAGTGTTCGTGTGCTGAAGGGAAAGAAGGAATGAGAGAGAGATGAGGAAAATGCCGCTATGTTAGCCTGGTGTATCCTCATTCTCTACCATTCCTATTTCTGGCTTCTATATTTGGTTTCCTTCCACGATGACAATTCCAGTTAAAACTACACTTGCTATGAGCCCTATTCGTATTTCTCTTCCATGAAGAATTGATCTATGACTACAATCTCCATTCAAAACCCAATTGTTCTATATTTGGTTCCCACTTGCTGTTGTTGCTGTTGTTGAAGTGAACCCATTTTGTTTTATTGTAACCCATTTTGATATGCACAACACTTGGGTTTTGCGATATAGTTGGGCTAAAAAAGTAGTAGAACAACATATAAGCTCAGATAATGGAGAAATTTTCATTTTCAGATACTATCAATGTAACCTGATTGCAATCTTTGGCATGGTTTTTTTAACACAAAATGGGTTCACTTCCAAACTAAGTATGCTGCATAGCATCCCCAGTTTCTTTCACTGTTAGTGAAGCTTATTTCACAAACCTGATGGTCTTCTTAAGCTATTTTATGGTCCCATTTTCTCTAACTGTTAGTGAAGCTGATTTCAAGCACCTGATTGTCTTCTTGGCATGTTTGTTTTTATACCAAAAATGGGTTCACTGTGAACTGAGGATATTATATAGGTACGTATGCCAAAATCCTCCGACCAGATATGCACAACACTTGGGTTTTGCGATATAGTTGGGCAAAAAAAGTAGTAGAGCAACATATAAGCTCAGATAATGGAGAAATTTTCATTTTCAGATACTGTCAATGTAACCTGATTGCAATCTTTGGCATGGTTTTTTTAACACAAAATGGGTTCACTTCCAAACTAAGTATGCTGCATAGCATCCCCAGTTTCTTTCACTGTTAGTGAAGCTTATTTCACAAACCTGATGGTCTTCTTAAGCTATTTTATGGTCCCATTTTCACTAACTGTTAGTGAAGCTGATTTCAAGCACCTGATTGTCTTCTTGGCATGTTTGTTTTTATACCAAAAATGGGTTCACTGTGAACTGAGGATATTATATAGGTACGTATGCCAAAATCCTCCGGCCGGATATGCACAACACTTGGGTTTTGCGATATAGTTGGGCTAAAAAAGTAGTAGAGCAACATATAAGCTCAGATGATGGAGAAATTTTCATTTTCAGATACTGTCAATGTAACCTGATTGCAATCTTTGGCATGGTTTTTTTAACACAAAATGGGTTCACTCCCAAACTAAGTATGCTGCATAGCATCCCCAGTTTCTTTCACTGTTAGTGAAGCTTATTTCACAAACCTGATGGTCTTCTTAAGCTATTTTATGGTCCCATTTTCACTAACTGTTAGTGAAGCTGATTTCAAGCACCTGATTGTCTTCTTGGCATGTTTGTTTTTATACCAAAAATGGGTTCACTGTGAACTGAGGATATTATATAGGTACGTATGCCAAAATCCTCCGGCCGGATATGCACAACACTTGGATTTTGCGATATAGTTGGGCTAAAAAAGTAGTAGAGCAACATATAAGCTCAGAAAATGGAGAAATTTTCATTTTCAGATACTGTCAATGTAACCTGATTGCAATCTTTGGCATGGTTTTTTTAACACAAAATGGGTTCACTTCCAAACTAAGTATGCTGCATAGCATCCCCAGTTTCTTTCACTGTTAGTGAAGCTTATTTCACAAACCTGATGGTCTTCTTAAGCTATTTTATGGTCCCATTTTCACTAACTGTTAGTGAAGCTGATTTCAAGCACCTGATTGTCTTCTTGGCATGTTTGTTTTTATACCAAAAATGGGTTCACTGTGAATTGAGGATACTATATAGGTACGTATGCCAAAATCCTCTGGCCGGATATGCACAACACTTGGGTTTTGCGATATAGTTGGGCTAAAAAAGTAGTAGAGCAACATATAAGCTCAGATAATGGAGAAATTTTCATTTTCAGATACTGTCAATGTAACCTGATTGTTTAATACAAAATGGGTTCACTTCCAAACTAAGTATGCTGCATAGCATCCCCAGTTTCTTCTTTTGTTGTTAGTGAAGCTTATTTTCATGCATCTGATTGTGATCTTGGCATGTTTTTTTGACCAAAATGGGTTTACTGTGAACTGAGGATGCTATAGGTACGTATGCCAAAATCCTCCGGATACGCATAACAATTGGGTTTTAGATTTAGTTGGGCACAGTGAATTAGTAGAGCAACATATAAGCTCAGATAATGGAAATTTTCATTTTCAGATACTGTTAATGAAGCTGATTGCCATCTTTGGCATGATTTTTTAACAAAAAATGGGTTCACTTCCAAACTAAGTATGCTGCTAGCATCCTCATTTTCTTTCACTGTTAATGAAGCTTATTTCATTAAGATCCAAGATGGCAAATTTTGACTTGGCTATGATTGGATTGTTTAGTGGATGTTGTCTATGTTCTTAATTGGGCTGTGATTAGAAAGAGTGGGCTCGAGTGGAGATCTGGAAACCCATATAGAGACATCTTGTTCATAATAATCTATTATTATTGTTGTTCTTGTCGCTCTTAAGGTGGTTGCTGATGTCTCTTTGTGTTCGTGTGCTGAAGGGAAATAAGGGATGAGAGAGAGATGAGGAAAATGCCGCTATGTTAGCCTGGTGTATCCAAAGTCTCTACCTTTCTTCTTTCTGTTTCCATTTCTGGCTTCTATATATATTTGGTTTCCTTCCACGATGACAGTTCCCTAAAAATACACTTGATATGAGCCCTATCTTATTTTTCTTATTTTTCTTATATTTGGTTTCCGTCCACGATGACAGTTTCATGGATTGTCTGAACAATCCATGAAGGACATGCTTAGATACTGAATTTTCATTTGTTTTACTGTTTTAGATAGTGGATATTCCCAATCAGAGGAGAATATAAAGGTTTCAAGTTAGATACTGAATTTTCATTTGTTTTGTTATTTTAGATATATTTAAAAACAAAATTAAGTACTAGATTTTTAGCATTGCAATGTAATTATTTTACCTCTGTATATATCATTAACAATTCCATTTGCAGTTGGCACTTTGATCTTATAATTCGAGATACAGGTAGTTCTTTTTGCAAGTTCAAAAAATATGTATATTCTGTATTGTGATCTACTGTTCAATTAAACTATTGTTTTTTTTTCACAGAACGGTCGTCAAGATGAAGGAAATTCTGATGATCAGAACTGAATCTACTCGAGGGGTATGAATCTGCGGTCCTCCTTGCTGTTCTTATGTCCTCCTTGCTGTATGGTTGTTGTTCTTATGTCCTCCTCCTTGCTGTTGTTATGTCAGACTGGTTTTTTTTATGAGAGTTATGTCATACTTTGAATTTGGGATATTTTGGATATTTGTCAGACTGGTTTGTTTGGATATTTGGGATGTTAGTCTCTATATTAATTTGTTAATTATGACACTGTTAATTAATCAATGAATTTGGACGTTGATATGACACGTGTGAAACTTGATTATCTTTAATTATTCTTGTGTTTGGTTGTGGTTTGCGCAGTAGTATGCAACGAAATTGATTGAATCAGTTATGAGAATTAGTTTACAGGTTTTGTAAATGAAACTGTGAATTGAAATCGAACGGAAAAGCGGAGTATCGAAAATAAACGGGCATAGCCAGAACGGCGTTTTAAAAAACGGCGGTCTATATAATCTAATTGTTGGAGTGTGTGATACACCGGCGTTTCAACGCACGCCGGTGAATGTTATCAGCTGTAACGACACAGACGTACACCGGCGTTTTATAAACGCCGACGTATATAACTACACCGGCATTTTTTGGTCGCGCCGGTGTTCGTAAATAGGGAAAAGCAGGCGCTCATAAACGCACATACACCGACGTTCCTTGACCGCCGGTATACTTTCGATCTACACCGGCGTTTTCATACACGCCGGTGAATGGATAAATACCGGCGGTTTACGACCGCCGGTGAATGTATATAGGTGCACAAGAACGGCACTCAGAGACCGACATACACCGGCGTTTTAAGACCGCCGGTGTAGTTCTAACATTTACCGGCGTCCACCAAAAACGCCGGTGTAGACCCCTTCGTTTCAGCGACGCCCGCTTCGGTGGTAGTTGGACTGGCGCTATTGTAAACGCCGGTGAAAGTTTCACCGGCGTAAAAAAATGCCGGTATAGACGTCAAAAAGCGCCGGGAAAGCTACTTTCTTTTGTAGTGCTTGCGTATTATTAGGTTATTAACAGATCGTCAAACATGTGAAGTGCAAATGAGGAAACATACAAGAGTTGGCCTTGTCGTATCTAAACATACCAACTTACGTGTATCACTCGTACATAACTAATATAAAGAATAAGATCGAAACCAGACTACACCAGAGCTTTTACTTTTAAAAAAATTATTTATTGAGACGTGCATTACATGTGTAAATCATGCGTATATAACTAATATAAAGAATATCTCAGGTTCGAAGTCAGACTACGTCGGAGTTTTAATTTTTTTTTAAAAATATTTATTAAGATGTGCATCGGACGTGTGAATTACTAGAATTTATTAATTGGAAGAATTAATTATTATCTCTAATAATAATCTCTAATCTCTAATATTATAATGGGAGAAGGCCTTAGTGTCATTTGTAAATATTTTGTCATTCTACCAACCCGTGTAACACACGTGCATAACTATTATAAAGGAATATCTAGGTTCAAATCAAGACTACATCTACATTTTTATTTTTAAAAACTATATTTATTAAAACGTGCATCGCACGTGTAAATTACTAGTAATAATCTATACTATAATGGGAGAAGGCCTTAGTGGCATCCGTCAGCGACTGTCATTTTGAAGCCAACACGTGCAGCGCACGTGTTGGCAAAATGACCCACTTTGGTAAATATTTTCGAAAGTGGTCTACTTTGGTAAATATTTTCGAAAGTGGACCAGCTTGGAAATTATTTTCCTTTTTTTGTCTTTTTTCCTTCCTACTCCGCGTGCACGTGCGAGGGTGGACCAGTTTGGTAAATATTTTCGACAGTGGATCAGGTTGGAAATTATTTTCCTTTTTTATTTTGGCCTTTTTCCTTCTTCCTCCACGTGCATCGCACGTGCATGATACTAGTAATATTATAACGGGAGAAGGCCTTAGTGTCATTTGTCATTTTGTCATTCTACCAACATGTGCAACTCACGTATATAACTAATATAATGGAGGTTTCCAGTTCAATTCCTCCATAAGTCAGAGTTTTTTTTTTCTTTTTGAAATTATTAAAACGTGGATTGCACCGTGTAACTTACTAGTAATTAAATAATTGTAAGCTAGTCAATTGCCAATATTGCAAGTATATCGTGAATGACAAAACCTAAAGATTCTTAATCAGCAAAGAATCTGATACGCAAACAAGAATGGGCAAGGTCCAGTCCAGGATGTTTACTTTAATGATTTTTTTTTCTTGTTCCTAGTTGATGTTTACTAATAATTTTGTGTAACTGTATCACCAATAATGCTAATTTTATTTAATACACCAAGACTCAAACTTTAATAAATAATACTAGTATAATGCACATCATATTGATAAATATCGACAATTTAATTTCTTATTGATGTACATAGAGATATCCTCAATCAAAAACTAGAACAAATTTAAAACAAAATTCAATAGCTGATACCTACGACAAGGAAATGGTACTAGATAGAGCCGTAATAATACTCATAATATTAACCCATGCATGCATAAAGTTATTTAAATGAGATTCTCGAACAACAAGCCTTTTTTCTTAAACGTACTTGGATACGTACACACAAGTATATACAATTTTTGGCTGGATTGGATGTTAATCCACGCCAGCGATTAAATCACTTGTCCCTCAACCACTGGAGCTAGGCTTCGAATTAACTCTCTTGTTTTTCTTTTGGCCAACATATTACTTATGTTTATGGAACAGAGACGAGTGACCAGGATATTTTGGAACGAAATGAAATAGTTGAAATATGTGTAGATCTATATAATAAAACACAGAGCAATTTCGAAAAAAAGCTATCAGATGACTCTCATTCATTTGGAAGGAAATCAAAAATCCAAATTTATGCTTTCAAAAGACATTCTTAAAAAACAAAAACTCAAAGATCCTTTTCAGAATTCTCAGTAGTCTTTCTTTCTTTTCCCTTTTTATACCCATGTAAGTCAAAAAAAAAAAGTGAATGTTTTTTTAGTTATGCAATTTTGAATTATGCTTTTTTTGATTATTTCAAAATTTTAATTATGTTTTTTTTTCTTTTTCGGATTCTGTTTTCATTTTTTTTTTGACTGGTAAAAGGTAGGATTATCCTACCTCACAGAAAATTATGTTTTCATAACTTAATAGCATTCACTTCCATTTAATTGCTTTTGAATTACTGTATTTGATATGATTATAGAATATTTCACTGAGTAATTGTTTTAGATTAGAATGCTTCGCTGAGTTAATTTGATTAGAATGCTTTTTTTTATTATGCAATTTCGGATTATGCTTTTTTGAAATTTTGGGCATTTACTGTTTTGAAAGATCGCTGAAAATTCTTTAATTGACTCGCTTGATCGTGCTTTTATGGACAAATCCATGCTTAATACCTGTAAGGTTCTAGTAGCTGCAAAATTGTATCTTGATATACTTTACTGCAATTTCACTTCACATATACATTACAACAAATTTTCTCTTTTAATTTCATACATGGTTAACTACATAAAAAAACAAATAAGGGGAACTAACTCATGCACTTTGAGGCGTTAACTGTATTAGAAAATGAATTGCTACTTATGTCAGACTCCAAATCAAAAAAAAATCTCTTATACTCAAGTCACACATATCAAGGAATTTACGATCCACTACTGTTGTAGATTTACAATACTATTTTTGAATCCCGAGCTGCTGATAAATGATTCTACAATATACTAACCAATAAATATTAAGGTCACTCCATAATCCTACTTCAGAGTACATCAATGCATTAATGTCTACAGACAAATAAATATCTATAGAAATGATCCTTTACTGCTTACATGATTCTTTATAAGATGCATCGTTCTGAAGACTTACTGTAGACGGATGGCCACGGGCATACCTAGTAATTAGATATGTTATATAAGATGCTTCTTTTATTATTACTTAAATAAGTGATTGGTATCATTCATCTCTCTGGATCTGTGATAAGGAAGGCATATGATATTTTATTTTTTGTTCCCTTACGCCTTAAGGGATAAGGCCACATGTATGTGATAAGATAAGTCAATCACTTTCATAAAGTAAAACAAAAAGACTCCAATGCCTTAGCCTATTACTTTACATGTAGATATTTCTCTGCAGCTTACTTGACTAGATTGCAAGTTTATCAATTTCAGTCCTATTGCTGCGAGGATAAAAAAAGAGGAAATAGTAAAATTATATCTATTATATAACTAAATAATTAGGTTTGTATTATGTGTTGGGTTTCGGGGCACAAACGCAGCGAAAAAAAATCCGAAACCTAACCCTAGGATCCGTGTACAAGACATGGGTGATTATGGAGAAACGAAATTTTACCTTTTAAGAGCTTTACGAAGACTGAAAGATGGAGGTCCAATCACCACGCAACCCTTGTAGCAAGATCCGCGTCGCTAAAGCAGTCCCACGAATGTCCGATCGTCCAACGATCAAGGGAGCCGGTACTAGCCGATGATGCTTGCCTCTATCTCTCTCTCTCTCTTGCCTCTCAACAGTTGGAGCGGCTAGGGTTTTCTATGAAAAACGAATTTGCCAAAAGATAAAAACCTAAACCAATACATCTCTATATATTTATGAGAGAGAATGAGGTGGGCTTAACCCTAATCGGTTTGGCCAAACTGATTTGGTTTAATGATAACTGATTTGGTTTAATGATTTAAATTCGAATTATACTTTAATTAATCAAGTCCAACTCAATTAAATAACTAATTTCGAATTTATAATCATTTAATTTAAATTCCGAATTTAAATTAAAACTCCTTTTAAACGTTCTAAGTGGGTGACCCTTTAGGTTATTATTACGTTGGCAATAATTTTATTATCTAATAATAAAATTATAAACAATGAGCGGCATCTAGTAATACATCATTGCTACCCAAGTAATAATAATAATTGGTGATTCAATTAAACCTTTCGTGACTAATGTCTCCGTGTAATATAATCCTTTTAACCTTGATATTATAGATTAAACTAGAGGCATGGTTCGTGTCATCCTCTTAATAATTTAATCTTTATTTTCTTGATCGATGAGTAGACTATTCAAACAAATTAATATTTGAGTATGGCCATGCATTTCATAGTCTCACTCAAACAAGAGGCCGATAATATCTCTCCTAAAATTAGGAGGGTTAAATTCCATCTAGATCATTCACATTTCTCACACGATTCATAATAAACCCAATACTATCTTTATCATTACCCGATTAAAGATAACTTTTGATAGAATCAAAGTACATTAATTCTCGTGTAGAAATATAATGATTTCAGGTCAGAGGACCATTACACCATTATCACAGTGAGATTACTTATGACACTTATCCATGTTGAATCTCACAGTGGGTCTGTCCAGTACAATGTACTCTTACATTTACCTATGTATTGATTTTAGTATCTCTATACTAATGACCCATGAGAGGTGGTCATCAATCAATCAACATACTAGTCTCAATGTATTATTACTGTCCTAATAATAATAATACTCGATTAGGGACATTTAAGATTATTATACTATATAATATCATGTTCATATAGTTCGTATTAATAATCTAAGGACATTTATCATGCTAACATTTATAACGCAGTAAATACGAAGCATAATAAATTATTAATATAATCAAATAGAACATAATGTCAATAATACTGATTACATAATATCATTGTATTGCCTCTAGGGCACCTACACTAACAATCTCCCACTTGCACTAGAGCCAATCACTCATGTATCGAATACCAATAGAACTAGTGTGACCCTCGTGCTTCTGCTGCGACAAAGCCTTAGTTAGTGGGTCAGCTACGTTATCATTTGTTTGCACTTTACAGATATGTATATCTCCTCGTTCATTAATCTCATGAATAAGGTGATATCTTCTAAGTATATGTTTTGCCCTGGAGTGCGATCTTGGTTCCTTTGCTTGTGCTATGGCTCCGCTGTTATCGCAATAAAGATCGATAGGATCTGCGATCGATGGAACCACACCAAGCCCTGTGATGAAATTTCGGATCCAAACTGCCTTCTTAGCTGCTTCGCAAGCAGCAATATATTCAGCCTCCATTGTAGAATCAGCTACTGTTTCTTGCTTTGAACTTTTCCAGCTTACAGCACCTCCGTTGAGACAAAACACGAAACCAGACTGGGATATAGAATCATCCTTGTCTGTTTGGAAACTAGAATCAGTGTAACCTTTTACCACTAGTCTCTCTTCTCCCCCATATACCAAGAATGAATCTTTAGTCCTCTTCAAGTACTTAAGAATATTCTTGACAGCTATCCAGTGACCTTCACCTGGATTAGACTGGAACCTGCTCGTCATACTCAAAGCATACGACACATCAGGACGAGTACATATCATTGCATACATGATAGATCCAATTGCAGAAGCATATGGAATCTTACTCATGCGGTCATTTTCATCCAATGTTTTAGGACTATTGTCACTCGAGATCGATATCCCATGAGACATCGGGACAAATCCCCTTTTAGCATCTTGCATCCCAAAACGATGCAGTACTTTGTCAATATATGTATTCTGACTTAGGCCGATCAATCTTCTGGATCTATCTCTATAGATCCTGATCCCTAATATATAGGTCGCCTCGCCTAAATCTTTCATGGAGAAATTTTTTCCCAACCAAGTCTTAACAGTCTACAGAGAAGGTATGTTATTCCCGATAAGTAATATATCATCAACATATAATACTATGAATGCCACGTGGCTCCCACTAATCCTTTTGTAAACACAAGATTCATCTTCGTTTTGAATAAAACCAAATTCCTTGACTGTCTGGTCAAAACGAATATTCCACCTCCTTGAGGCCTGCTTCAGTCCATAAATGGATCGACGCAACTTACATATCCTTCTAGCATCCCTTGGACTGACAAAACCTTCAGGTTGTGTCATGTACATATCCTCTTCAAGGCTCCCATTAAGGAAGGCTGTTTTGACATCCATCTGCCAGATCTCATAATTATGATAAGCTGCTATTGCAAGCAAAATCCTAATGGATTTGACCATAGCTACAGGTGAAAAAGTTTCATCATAGTCAATACCATGAATTTGTTTGAAACCTTTTGCAACCAACCTAGCTTTATAGGTCTGAACATTTCCTTCCATGTCGATTTTCTTTTTGAAAATCCATTTGCACCCTATAGGTTTTACCCCTTCAGGTGGATCAACCAAAGTCCATACTTGGTTATCATACATGGAATCCATTTTAGATTTCATGGCTTCTAGCCATCTCTCAGAGTCAGGACTGTTTATAGCATCTTGGTAGGTGAGGGGCTCATCTTGATCTATGAGCATCAAATCACCATTTTCTATTAAGAGAAATCCATAATATCTCTCAAGTTTTTGGCGAATCCTATCAGATCTACGAACAATCTGTGTTTCTTAAGCAGTGTCATCTTGAATATTATCTTGAATATCCTGCTCAAGTTCCAATTCAGGTTCAACATTATCTTGTGGGTCTCGAGCTACATCGAGTTCTATTTTCCTCCCACTGTTTCTTTTGGAGACTAGCTCTCGTTCAAGAAATACAGCAGTGCGAGAAACAACTATTTTGTTCTCGGTCGGATTATAGAAGAAGTAACCCTTAGTTTCCTTCGGGTACCCCACAAAATAACACTTGTCTGATTTTGGTCCAAGCTTGTCAGAGATCATACGTTTCACAAACGCTTCACATCCCCATATTTTCATAAATGACATGCTTTGAGGTTTCTCAGTCCATATCTCATATGGAGTCTTTTGAACCGCTTTAGTTGGAACTCGGTTTAGTGTATATGCAGCCGTTTCTAGGGCATAACCCCAGAAACTTATTGGAAGATCAGCATGACTCATCATCGATCATACCATGTTCAACAAGGTACGATTTCTCCTTTCAGAAACCCCATTCCATTGTGGTGTTCCAGGAGGAGTGAGTTGTGATACTATACCACACTCCTTTAAGTAATTCTTAAAATCATGGCTTAAGTATTCACCTCCTCGATCAGATCGAAGAGTTTTAATACTTCCGCCTATTTGCTTTTCTACTTCAGCTTTAAATTCTTTGAACTTTTCAAAGGGTTCAGATTTATGTTTCAAAAGATACACATATCCGAATCTACTAAAATCATCAGTAAATGTTATGAAGTAATAAAAGTCACCTCTTGCCATAGAACGCATTGGACCACATACATCACTATGTATCAGTTCTAATCGTTCGTTGGCCCTTTCACCTTGTTTAGTAAAAGGAGCTTTTGCCATTTTACCAAGTAAACAAGCATCACATTCATCGTATGATTCAAAATCAAACTTATCCAAAAATCCATCTTTATGTAGTTTGGATATGCGATTCTCATTTATATGGCCTAATCGACAATGCCAAAGGTATGTTTGATTTGAGTCATTTGCTTTAAGACGTTTATTCATATTATAGACGGGAGTATAATCAAGATCAAGAACATATAAACCATTAAATAAACGCGCTACACCATAAGTTAAATCATTTAAACCAAAAGAGCAACAATTGTCTTTTATTATAAACGAAAAACCCTTCTTGTCCCAACAAGAAATAGAAATAATGTTTCTGCAAATCGCAGGCACGTAATAACAGTTCTCAAGTTCTAAAATAAGCCCAGAGGGCAACGATAAATAATAAGTCCCTACGGCCATAGCAGCAACCTTTGCTCCATTGCCAACGCGTAGGTCGATCTCTCCCTTTGCCAAAGATCTACTCCTTTGAAGTCCCTGCACATTAATACAAATGTGAGAACCACATCCAGTATCCAATACCCAAGATGTAGGAGTAGATAAATTGACTTCTATAACATAAATACCTGAATCAGAAATATTCAGAGATTTCACGCTCTTCAGACTTTCCAAATAAGCTGGACAGTTTCTCTTCCAATGACCCGGTTTCTTGCACCAGTGACAATCACCCTTATCAGGTTTAGCAACACCACCTTTAGGCTTGAGAGCCTTCTTGAAAGTGGGCTTGGAAGGAGGAACTGCATTAGATCCAATCTTTTTCTTGCCCTTCCATTTCCCCTTTCCCTTAGCACCTTTATTGCCCACCATCATTATGGGAGCATTCTCAGGTGCCTTTTGCATGTTGGCTTCGGTGGTTCTTAACAGTGCCAACAATTCAGTGGGTGTTTTGTCTTACTCGGTTATGGTGAAAGTCATAATAAACTGGGCATAGTTGCTGTTCAAAGATTGCAAGATAATATCTATTTGAGCCTCTCGAGGAAGCCCGGAGCCCAAACGGTCTAGGTATTCAAAATACCCAATCATCTTCAGAACATGCGGTCCAACCGGGTTATTTCCTTGCTTGCAGTTAAAAAGTGCTTTGTACGTATTGAACCTTTCTTGACGAGCCTGTACTTGAAACATCGTCTGAAGATGCTCAAGCATAGCATAAGCATCCATATGCTCATGCTGCTTCTGAAGCTCAGCACTCATAGTTGCAAGCATGAGACAAGCAACATCCGTCGCATCATCAATATGCTTCTGGTAAGCATTTAGTTGAGCACGAGTTGCACCGTCACCAGGATGGACCGGTGGAGGAATTTCAACAACATGGAGCTTACGCTCCTGCCTGAGGACAATCCTCAAATTTCTAGACCAGTCAAGGAAGTTTGTTCCTGTCAGCTTGTCCTTCTCAAGGACTGATCGCACGGAGAAAGGGTTGTTTGTGTTTTGCGCCATTTAGTATCTACAATGTTTAAAATGCATAAGATAAGTTAGATTGTCAAATAATTAATAATTATGTTCAAGTGATTATGGTACATTCAACTTAATATACCTCCCACTATTTTGTTCAAACTAATAGCCCTTACTATCAATTCGGAAACTAATTTTCTAGTGAGCCAAGATCCATATTTCATTATGCCTTGAGTCAGCGTTGGCCAATTCTCCCAAAACATAACTATTTAGGTAGACAACATTTGTCAATTATATCACATATAATTCTTGGATAGTTTGGTGAACAACTATTGTTCTAATTTATCTAATAAATTCTTCGCCAAACTCTATGCTTCTAAGTTCACTATCCACAATCCTATTGTGACGACTTAGTTAAGTTGGACCCAATGATTAACATGACGAATATCACATTTATTCTTTCGCACCTAACCACGATTAAAAGGAGTGCTCTACTTTGGCAAACCCACCCCTTATGATCTAGGCTTTGATGAGTGTTAATTCATTGGAAAGCATCTAATTAACTTAATATTTTGTTAAGGGGTTTACTTATAAACGATCATGATCCCATCATAAAGAGATTCCCAATTTGTCTTGGAACTAAATATTTCAAATCAAAAATTCGTTGAATGAATGATTTCCAGATCAGAGGTTAACGCACAGACGGCATTATTGGCACCCCTTTTCTTACAGATTCGTAATCGGTTGTTGACAAAATCATTCAATCATTGAATCAATGAAAATTCATATTTAATTGCCGTGTTTCATAAACACGAGAATCTCATGATCGTTTGTTTAATGTTCATCTTAAATCGTTACAGATTTTATCTTGCTTAAGCAGGCATGGCATGGGTGATGTATCTAATACATATATTAATACATTATTAATCTAATTGAAGCATGCATCATAATGTATTCTACACATGCATTCATACATCAATATGTAAGGTGCAGTATGTAAACGTGCTTGGTTATGGCCTTTATTCTACATGATCCTTTCAAGCTAATGAAAGGATCGAGGTCAGTCTATGGTGGAAAATATAAATACAATTACATGTCTTCATTCTCCTTGGTTGCTCCACTTCTTGGATCGTCCTTCAATCTTCAAGTACATTACATTGAATAATTGAAAACAACCTATACTAATGTACTTACATAATAAAACTCGAGTTACATTCGAGATTAGACAATTACAAGAATGAAGAAAACAACATGCAAGTCGTATTTATAAAACCAAAACCATAAACCATTAATCTAAGGGTCTTAAGGCCATAACTAGCACCATGCTCAAGTAAACAATTAAGAACACAAAAAAAAAAAAAATATACAGCAGGGGTCCGGGGGCGGCAGCCCCTGGCTGGGGTCGAGCTGCCAGGTCAGCTCGAAATCAGAAATTTTTTTATTCCAGAAGACTATCCCTATTCAGAAATCATCGATTTCGAACAACAGATCATATCTTTTAGTCTCTGCCGCCACTGCATCATATACAGTTCCGGAACCATGTATCATATACATTCATATCATATCCCAGTTTACAGATCGTGTCCAAACACAATCTGTTTATCAGTTTATATCACCATATAAACCAAACATCATGCATAACATACAAAATCGCTTACTGATCAGTCATGGCAGATTGTAAAACATACCTGTATCATCAAATCACAATATATAGCATAACAGAATCATATATGATCGACATAACATATTATAATCGACATACCATATAACCGTATCAAGGCAGATTCATAAAACATGCATACATGCATCGAATGCAGTAAATACGTAACCAAATCAGCCCCTTATACACGCTGCTCTGATACCATTGTTGGGTTTCGGGGCACAAACGCAGGGAAAAAAAAATCCGAAACCCTAACCCTAGGATCCGTGTACAAGACATGGCTGATTATGGAGAAACGAAATTTTACCTTTTAAGAGCTTTACGAAGACCGAAAGATGGAGGTCCAATCACCACGCAACCCTTGTAGCAAGATCCGCGTCTCTAAAGCAGTCCACACGAACGTCCGATCGTCCAACGATCAAGGGAGCCGGTACTAGCCGATGATGCTTGCCTCTATCTCTCTCTCTCTTGCCTCTCAACAGTTGGAGCGGCTAGGGTTTTCTATGGAAAACGAATTTGCCAAAAGATAAAAACCTAAACCAATACATCTCTATGTATTTATGAGAGAGAATGAGGTGGGCTTAACCCTAATCGGTTTGACCAAACTGATTTGGTTTAATGATAACTGATTTGGTTTAATGATTTAAATTCGAATTATACTTTAATTAATCAAGTCCAACTCAATTAAATAACTAATTTCGAATTTATAATCATTTAATTTAAATTCCGAATTTAAATTAAAATTCCTTTTAAACGTTCTAAGTGTGTGACCCTTTAGGTTATTATTACGTTGGCAATAATTTTATTATCTAATAATAAAATTATAAACAATGAGCGGCATTTAGTAATACATCATTGCTACCCAAGTAATAATAATAATTGGTGATTCAATTAAACCTTTCGTGACTAATGTCTCCGTGTAATATAATCCTTTTAACCTTGATATTATAGATTAAACTAGAGGCATGGTTCGTGTCATCCTCTTAATAATTTAATCTTTATTTTCTTGATCGATGAGTAGACTATTCAAACAAATCAATATTTGAGCATGGCCATGCATTTCATAGTCTCACTCAAACAAGAGGCTGATAATATCGCTCCTAAAATTAGGAGGGTTAAATTCCATCTAGATCATTCACATTTCTCACACGATTCATAATGAACCCAATACTATCTTTATCATTACCCGATTAAAGATAACTTTTGATAGAATCAAAGTACATTAATTCTCGTGTAGAAATATAATGATTTCAGGTCAGAGGACCATTACACCATTATCACAGTGAGATTACTTATGACACTTATCCATGTTGAATCTCACAGTGGGTCTGTCCAGTACAATGTACTCTTACATTTACCTATGTATTGATTTTAGTATCTCTATACTAATGACCCATGAGAGGTGGTCATCAATCAATCAACATACTAGTCTCAATGTATTATTACTGTCCTAATAATAATAATACTCGACTAGGGACATTTAAGATTATTATACTATATATAATCTCATGTTCATATAGTTCGTATTAATAATCTAAGGACATTTATCATGCTAACATTTATAACACAGTAAATACGAAGCATAATAAATTATTAATATAATCAAATAGAACATAATGTCAATAATACTGATTACATAATATCATTGTATTGCCTCTAGGGCACCTACACTAACATTATGTGCACCGAGGCCGGGCCTTAGTGGACGCAGGAGAGACGGTCGCCTCGGGCCTACAAATTTTTCGCAATTTTAGGAGCCTCAAATTTATTTTCTTTATACTTGTAGTTACATATTTTGTGCGTAAAATAAAATTACACTATATAATTGTTATTAGGGACTCCCAAATTTAATTATTTGGACCTTTATAATTTTTTTTATTACTTGAACTAGTGCTTTGATTGAATTTAAGCTTTTTGTTGATGTATGAACATTTATTTAATTAATGTGTTTGCTGCATAAAATGAGAGAAGAAGTCATGCTTTTTGTAATTATAAAATTTCTTATTTTGCTTTGAACAATGCTTTTTGTAATTATAAAATTTCTTATTTTGCTTTGAACAATGTGCAATATATATATATATATATATATATATATATATATATATATATATATATATATATATATATATATATATATATATATATATATATATATAAGGGCCTCATTTCAGGAGTTCGCCTCGAATCCTCGTGAACTCTGTGCACACAAATGTATATATGGAAAGTTGCAAAAACCTTTAATTAATAGTCATAACTTTAAAATTAAAAATTCAAATGTTCACAAACAAATTAGCAATAAATAAAGTCTTCTCATTCTTTTCTTTCTATCACAAAATTTAAAATTGTTTACGAACTACAAATATAGTAGTAAATAATTTTGTATTATAAAGACCTAAAAAATATATATGTACATTATTGCACATGAGGGTACACTAATTTAGTTCTAACCAATTTTCTTTCTCAGTGATTTCCCCATGAGGAAAAAGATTTATTTGTAAGTTCTTTGAACGTTATTTTCGATCAGTCCTTTTTATTTTATATCGCACGCGAAATTACAAATTATTCGAAACTAATTTTTGTTACATAAAACATGTACATGATATGGTGCCGGACTAAAATCCTCAACAATAGAGATTTAGAGGTTTCATGTATTACCAAGAATATAGTTCATCAAATTGAGGTTATATTTTCCTACAAAAAAAAAATATGAGAAATGCGAGTCATTAGAGGTAATTTTTCTCATAAAGAATAATTATAATCACTTGTGGGGCCATTTAGGATCCACATTATTCATCATGTTTTTTTATGCCAAAATGTGTATGAGTAAAAAAAAAAATCAAATGTTTTGGAGGTTTCTAACCAATGCATCATGATCAATCTATAGTACAATTTGCTATATTGTTCGTTTTGCAACAGTATGATAGACATGTAAAAACCTTCTAAATGACCTATGTTTTTTATATATCCATTTTATGACATATAAATCATAATAAACAGCATGAATTTTCTATAAAGGGTCACAACAAGTAATTATAAACTACTTTGTATGAAGGAATCATTTCATACAAATACGAGGCTCAATTTTCTCAAAATATATTTGTTTTTACATAGAAACAATTTAGGTAAGAAGTTGAGCAGGAAGTTAAACAAGCAAGTAGTCATTTATCTTTCAGAAAGCAAGTTAAACAAGTTACAATATAATGTATTCTATGAATGAAAAACGTGAATGGGGGTTGATGCATCAGTCACAACCACCAACTACAAGTGGGCCACAATATTCTTTTGAACATTTAAATTTGAGTACAAAATTGTTGGATGGTTTCACTTGAATTCTCTTCTTGACAATGCCGTTGGTACGATAAAAATAATTTTTGTTCATAAAAATAACATCAATTAAGTGCCCTAAATTTCTGAGATATATATCTATGTTGTCCTGTTTCAAACTTGTGACTTCTATCTTACGCATGATCAAGTTCATTTTCTCTTTTACACTATTATTATGAAACATCAACATATTCCAAAAGAAACCCGGAAAAGTTAATGAAAGAAATCTTTTTAAAAAGTAACTTGTCTTGTGGAATCAATCAATTATGAAAAGTTTTAATTCTCTAATCGAGAATCTGATATGAATTGCCCATGATGAAACTGGCAGACCAAGGTTTTATTTAAAGCTTACTAGTTGTTCCTGATTTTGCCGTGAGAGCTGTTAGGGATTTCCTACCGAAAACCCCTCTCTATGATCTTGTTGAATTATTCGATGCAATCAACACAAACTACCAAGCATATTTGAGATCATACCAAACACACGAAAGCACACAAATTTGTCCCGGTTAGGGCTTTCGCCTTAATCCGGGGAGAAAAAATTCCAGATGTTATTCAACTAGAAAAGATACAAAAATATTACAATTCTCACCACGACTCTCTCTCAAGCCTCACCAACAAGTACTAGTTGTTTACAATTAGAGAATCACTCAATCTTTCCTTCAATGAAGTACTCTCTCTCTTGGCTCTCAATGGAGGCTAATTACAACAATATATAGAAATCTAGAGAAAACTTAGTTTGATATCTTGATACAATAACCATTGGATATTCCTGAAGAGATAACCCTACGATAGGAGCCGTCAGATCTGATTTGAAGAGCAAGTTGGGCTTCTCACGAATCGCCAAGATCCGACCCAATAAATCCATCAGCGCCGTGACCGGTCGACCGCCACCCAGGTTCGGCGACCGTCCCCCTCTCGGGGACTTCTGCACCCTATGACCGGTCAACCACACCCTATGACCGGTCGACCGCCACTTCTGCAACTACAGCCGCTGACTATTTCCTTGCCTCCACTCCGTCTTCGATCTTCTTGATTCCTCTATCGTCTCATCATCTTCTTATCCAACCTAGCATGCAAGACATAAACCCAATAATCTCCATATTGGATTGCAAACTCATGAATCCACGCCTGTGTGATTTGAAACCCTCTAAACACTTTTCCTTCTCTTCTTGCAAACAACTCGTTTCAATGGCTTCCTCTGCTAGTTGAATATATCTCCACCTGTTTTTCTCCCGCTATATGCCTCCCCTCAAGGGCACACCCCAGTAGATGTAATCATGGAGGTGCCATCCTCCACACGAACTCCACCTACCTCAAGGCTCTCTCCACCTTCCGACAATATTCGAACGTCGCAGTCTCGCTCGGATGATTCTAGTGACGGCATACTAGATGGTGCTTTAGGAACAATGGGTTTCGAAACACTTGCGCAAGTTTTTCTGTTCCTCCAAAGCTGGTAAAGGTTATGCTGATCCTGCCCAATCCCCCTCTTAACCTTCATCACCTCACGATAACTTTCCCAAACTGAACGAAATCCACCTGGATCTGTGTACCTGCAGTCCTGAACATTTAGAGTTCTCATGAAAATAAGGCTCTGCTTCATCAAAGGAATATGCATGCCCTCCTCTAGTGTGTATCCCCTTCCGCCTGTCATCTTCGACTCATTTGTTTTCTCACATCTTACTTCACAAGTCTTGTCAATCTTCGTTCTCACACAACGATATGACACAAACTTGTAAGTAGAAACCATTACTTCACAAATCTTATCACACTTCGTTCCCACACAACGATATGATGCAAATTTGCAAGTAGAAACCATCTCCCTCTCCGAGCAAACTTGAGAAAAACTAACCGAATCAAACGAACAACCGGAATTCACATCTAAAGAACTTGAAATAAAAGCACTGTTTAAGCCTTCACCTGATTCAGCGGCACTGAATTTGGCACCCCTCTGACTCAATCGCTTGCAACAGCCTCTTATGTAATGCTCAATCCCTTTGCACTGGTGGCCACAGACCTTACCCCGATATACACTTTTCCTTCCAATCAAAGTACAATCCACCTCCAAACAACTCATAGAAGTTGGCGCCGATTTCTGACTCTCCTTCCTAAGTACATCATCCTCCAACCCCTTGATCATACATGCTATGAAAAACTTCTCCTTGGTAGATTTCTCTCCTGGCACGGTTATCATGTTGGATGGATTTGATGGTAAATATATTGAGTTGGAAACCCTTAGAACATCTGCATTGAATGCCCTCAGTTCAGATAACTCCATATTGAACTCCACTTCATGATCCAGAAGAGCGGTACTTTCCTTCATTGAGAAACCCCACAACTTTCTTTGCTGGTGTATCCGAACTTGTGACGACGATCCCGAGTAGTCAATTCTGAATCTTGCCCAAAGACTCGCCGTACTTCTCCTATACCTGACTTCGTTCATCAATGACAACCGGATTAAACCCAAGTCTTCTGAATACATCTGCTTCCACTTCTCCTGGTTTGAATCGATTAATCTCTATTTATCTCCTTCTAGGACTAGATCCAAGTTCTGTTGAACCGATGCTTCATGCATGTCCACCTTCAAGAGATTAAAGTTGATCTTGCCTTTGAACCGCTTGATCTTCGTCATTTGATCTGCCATCATCTCTAAGGAACTCGAACAAACCCTTGAACCTGAAGCTCTGATACCAATTGTTAGGGATTTCCCATCGAAAACCCCTCTTTAGGATCTTGTTGAGTTATTCGATGCAATCAACACAAATCACCAAGCACATATGAGATCATACCAAACACACCAAAGCACACAAATTTGTTCCGGTTGGGGCTTTCGCCTTAATCCGGGGGAGAAGAAACCCAAGATGTTATTCAATTAGAGAAGATACAAGAATATTATAATTCTCACCACGACTATCTCTTAAGCCTCACCAGCAAATACTAGTTGTTTACAATTAGAGAATCACTCAATCTCTCCTTCAATGAAGTACTCTCTCGGCTCTCAATAGAGGCTAATAACAACAATATATAGAGATCTAGAGAAAACGTAGTTTGATATCTTAATACAATAACCATTGGATATTCCTAAAGAGATAACCCTACGATAGGAGCCGTCAGATCTGACTTGAAGAGTAAGTTTGGCTTCTCACGAATCGCCAAGATCCGACCCAATAAATCCATCAGCACCGCAACCGGTCGACCGCCACCCAGGTTCGATCGACCGTCCCCCTCTCAGGGACTTCTGCACCCTATGACCGATCGACTGCACCCTATGACTGGTCGACCGCCACTTCTGCAACTACAGCCGCTGACTATTTCCTTGCCTCCACTCCATCTCCGATCTTCTCGATTCCTCCATCGTCTCATCGTCTTCTTATCCAACCTAGTATGCAAGACATAAACCCAACAGGAGAAATCAGTTGCTGATTTCTTTTATTTAAGGAGAAAACTCTGATCCGAATTGTCGATTAGGACCTGGATCTGGATGACTAATGATCGCCTGAATCTTGATCTGAATGGCTGGAATTGTCTAGACAGTTGGAAATGTCTGAAAACCTACAAAAAGTCTTAACACTGAAGGTAACTCCGGCATAAAACTATCTGACGCTCAAGTCAGCAACCCAAAATAAAGATTCGGATTTTCAGTTGAGAAAGATTGATTACCTTTGACTGGTTGAGGGGGAGAATATTTATAGGCTAGGAGTTAGTGATAGAAGATAGATATGAAAATGTATCTTTTAGGATTCAGTTGGAGATCCTCCTGGTTAAGAGATAGAAATAGTTATTTAATTCTTAGTTTGGGGGAATTTAAGTGACAGCTATAGTTAGCTAGAAATTCATCTTTCTTAGGCTGTAAGCAAGCCATAATTGTGAATATGGTTGAACTGATGGACATGAAGACAGCCGATGTTCTTCTAGTGAGCCTGATGTTATTGAAAAATTACAAATTCTGTCCTAGGAAGCTTCGAGATGCCTGTTGAGATCATGTGCTCCGATTGTACCCATATCATAAGTCGCTGACTCAAGAAGTTTGGGTATCGCTGCCTTCAAAGAGTATTACGTTCTGCTTCACAATCAGGAGAGCATATGTAACCTTTGGGGATACTCAGAGTCTTGTTCGGAGATTCTCTAGGTAGTAACTAACTTGTAGGACTTCCAACTATTTTCCTCATATTTTTAGAATTTTAAGTTAATTTTTCCAAATTTTTTTATTGTTTTTTGAAATTCATAATTTATTTTTCTGAATTTATAATTTTTTTAGAATTTTTAATTAAACTTCCTAAAATTATATTTATTTTTCATAATTTTCAATTAAAATTTTGAATTAATAATTATATTTTAGAGTTTTTAATTAACTTTTCTAAATTTATTATCATTTTTCGGGTTTTTAATTACTTTTTGAAATTTATATATTTTTTTAAAAATTTTCAATCAAAAACAGTGGGGGCGCGGGATTTGAGGCCATCAAGCGGTCGAATTAGTTGGGTGCGAAAATTGAGATGATCAGACAACTGGAGATTCACAGAAGTAGTGAGCTCATCGAATGACAGTTTTTGTCGTTTTATGCGCCGAAGAGCTTGCTGATTCAGCTTCTTGTCGTCTTGTGCTCCATGAAGGTGGGTGCAAATTTTGAGGCAGATCGGAGGGTTGGATCAACGAAGCATGAAAATTGAGTGGATCAGACGACTGGAATTGACAAAAGCAGCGAACTCCTCGGACAACTTTTTTTTTTCATTCTGTGCGCAGAGGAGCCTGCTAACGTCAACTTCATGTCTGTAACCTCCCGAGCTCGGCTCAGCTGCGCACACAACTACGCGCGTGCGCACGCGAAAGAACAGACACAAAACTCTAGCCACGCCCACCACAGGCACCATCAAAAGGTGGATATACCCTATAGGTGATCCTTTATCATTTGGATCCTAATATATACACACACTCCTCCCACCTATTTTCCGACATAGGACTATAAGCCCAAGCCCCATCCACGTCACCATCACCATGCATGCACACTCTAATTCATTGTAAAATTAACATATGCCCCATAGAACATGCTATAGGCTCCATCATCAATCCCTTTTAATCAAGCCCCATAGGATCTTTCTATAGGCCAACAACCAATAACTCAGCTCACACTATATATATATATATATATATATATATATATATATATATATATATATATATATATATATATATATATATATATATATATATATATATAGGGAGCCCTTCGGTTGAGAACTAATTTTGGTGAGAACTCCGTGAGAACTCACCAAGTAGACCCCCCATGAAAATTCTGAACCGACCATCTCGTTCTACATGCCTTAGATAGCATAACATAAAGAATTCAAATAATTTGAAGTTCGTTTGCTCATCCATCAAATGGAGTAGAATTTTCAGCCATACAATTTTGCGATGATGTAAATCATGGGAAAATGAACTTCAAATTACGTGATTTTTTTATGTTATGCTATCTAAGGCGTGTAGAACGAGATGGCCGGTTCGGATTTTTCATGGGGGGTCTACTCCTTGAGTTCTCACGGAGTTCTCACCAAATTAGTTCTCAACCGAAGGGCCACCTATATATATATATATATATATATATATATATATACACACACACACACACACACACACACACACACAGAGAGAGAGAGAGAGAGAGAGAGAGAGAGAGAGAGAGAGAGAGAGAGAGATGCTTTATTTAAAATGGGTTTGTTTTCACCAGGTTGGAAAACAGCGATCTGAGCTGTTGAATCGCTCTTGATCGTGATCAACGGCTCAAGTCGTTGTCACCCATCACCCATCTCACTTAAGTGACAGAGGGTTAATTTGGGAATTTCATCCCAAATAACTCTTCGCCTCATTCGCTCTAAAAAGTTGAATGAACCTAGGTCGTTGTTTGATTGGATCATAGGTCGTTGTTTGGAACAACGACCTTTTATAACCAACGGCCTAGGATATAAATTTTCGTTGTTTCAAATAACCTAGGCTATAAAATTTTACAGCCTAGGCCGTTGTTCCAAACAACGGCCTATGATTCAATTTTTTAGAACCTAGGTCGTTGTTTCAAACAACGGCCTAGGTTCATTCAATTTTTTAAATCGAATGAGGCGAAGAGTTATATGGGACGAAATTCCCAAATTAACCCTCCACCACTTAAGTGAGATGGATGATGGGCGGCAGCAATCTGAGCCGTTAATCACGATCAAGAGCGATCCAACGGCTTAGATCGCTATTTTCCAACCCGGTGAAAACAAACCCGTTTTCAATGGAGCATTTCTTTTATATATATATATATATATATATATATATATATATATATATATATATATATATATATATATATAAGTACGGGGTGTTATACACACCCCTTCTTAAGAACTTAGCGTCCTCGCTGAGCCCTGGACCCGCAAGCTAATACAGGACCGCTTTTATAGTCGATGTGGAGTAGAGTACCCTGCTAGCGTACTGTCCCCGGTCTCTACCGGTGTACTGTCCTTAGCCAGGCGTACCTCTTGTAGCGCCCCAAATTTCCAATATGATCTCTCAGAAATACGTGGCACAATTTCCAGCATCAACCTTAATGGTAATAGTAAATATAGCCAAAACACAGAGAAAAATTTTCAACTTTTATTGCATTAATTCTTTACAAAGCACAGCGGAAAACAAACACCTTGAATTATAAATTATTTCTTTTACAACACATTCTTTTACAATTTACATAAGCTATAACATCAATCTATCTCATGCATCCAAATCCCAAGTATAGGTACCTACCTGTAAAATATGATGCTAGAGATAACCCTAACCCCCAAAACTACAGGGGTCAGCCACAACGGTGTGAGTGACATCAAAAGAAAAGCAACGTAAATAAAGCATGAAAGATATATAAAGTTATAAACAACATGTATCAACAGTAAGAATAAATGAAATAAGAAATAGCAATAGTAAAACATGAAAACATCAAGTGAAACTAGACTAAGTGTCAAGTGTAGAAAACAGGAAACATCATGCATAAAACTAAGTCAAGAAAACACCAATGCTATATGCTGACTCTCTAATGCATATTTGTCGGATTCTATGCATCCCACTCTACATAGATCCGGTGCAAGCCCTTACCGTTCTCCACTTGATAGGGTTTAATTCTCCGTTATGCAACTAATCCTACTACAATGACTACTATGAGATATAGATAAACTGTGAGTATTAGCCCACGCCTCGATAATTCCGGAGGTCAATCTCTATCCATAGATAATTCCGAAGACTATTTCACTCACACCTGGGAATTTTCGAGAATACTCCACACTGCAAGCTATGGCACCTCATCACACAAATACCCTATGAGCGTCGCCTTGACCCCGATAATTTTGGAGATCAATTCCACACCGCATGTAATTCCAAAGACTATTTCATTCACACCTCGATAATTCCGGGAATTATCTCACACCGCAAGCCATACTGAGGTCCATGACCTATGTTTTCATTTCATTATATCACCATCTAGTGCATGTCCTTATTTTGTTAAGTTAATTAATTATTTATTAGATTTCGAATCTCTTAGAGTTTGTGTACCCTACCGGGCTTAACTCCACTGAACAACAATCACAATCTTAACCGCCGGTAGCTAAGGCTCTACTCAATCTCTAAGGACTCATAGCTCAACCATTAATACCAAAACTTTCAATAAAACTCACAAATCCATCATCAAAACGATTATATAAAGAAAAACTTCTTAAATCAACAAAACCCAAATCTATATAATGTACTCATAAAATTCCAGAATTCAAATAAAATATTAAATCCATTAAATAATAGAAAACCATATTTCGAAGTCGTAGAATATCACAAAACATCAATTCTTTGAAAACACATATAACTCACATAATAAGGTCATAAGAATACATTTAAAACTCTATTATAAATAAAATATAACTTTCTGAGAAATACTGTGATCTATAGTAAAATATCATCTAAAACAGTAGAGCAATAATCCATAATATCGAGAAAATAATCATTTAAAAGAAACGAAAGAAATTCAATCAAAACAACCCAAAACAGCAATTGACGGTGTCAATTGGGAATTCTCAAAATAAAACATGACGGCCGGCCGTGACCTGCGACACAGTCAGGTTGGGTATTTTGTGCATGTTTCGACTGATACTCAATTAAAACTTTGAAAAATCAAAATCTTACTTCCTGAGATACTAAAGCGTTTCTTATACAACGTATATGAGTTTATAAAACAATCAAAAACACATCAAGATCTCAAAATAGAAATTTTTCACAAAAATCATTCAAAACAGTCAATGTGTGTGTGTGTGTGTGTGTGTGTATATATATATATATATATATATATATATATATATATATATATATATATATATATATATATATGTTCATGTGAGGATTTAAACATCAGTTATAGAACCAAATATCATCAATTAGAAGTAGTAAAATATCTAATTCAATCTCAGTATGAAAGTAATCAAGATTCAATCCGAAAATTCGCAAAACACACAAATTTCTCAAAACAGTGCAATAGTTATGTTTAAGTGTATGTGTATATGTATTCATACATATATAGATCAGTAAAACCATGTTAAGGAGTAGTGTAGGGTTGTATTTCATTCTTATTAACATATAAAACTCAAGCCCAATCGAATCTTCACAAAATCACAAAATCCACTTTCAGCCTGCACACCTACTGACCCGAAGACCAACCTTTCTTCACAAAATTAAAAACTTGATCTCATCAATCCAAAATCCCTCTTTAAAATTATTAAACACATATACGACTACTCACATCAGTACCCATGAATACAAGCAATTAAATCAAGTACTAATCAAGTCCTTCTTCATCAAAACTCTCAAAACAGAGCATATATATATATATATATATATATATATATATAGTAAAGCATGGCTTTTTATTCACTTTTTGCAATAATCATGATACAACTCAATATACATGATCAAAATCAGCAAGCATATGATAAAAAATAACATACCCATGATTTCTATTAGGTTCTTTAACAATCTCAAGTCATCAAATTAGGGTTTTAATCATCAATAGTGTAGTTTCATGAAAAGATTCACTTTTTAGTTCATCTACTCATCAAAAATCATTATATCTTCATACCATCATCTAACATGCTTTCTAATAGATAAATCATCACATACACCGTGCGTAGAACAATAAGAAACAAACATATGTCACTCACCTTATTGAAGAATCAACCGAAGATAATAAAGAAATAAGCAGAATAATCCCTCTTTCGCAAGAAAACCAAGATCCTCGCTTTAAAACTCTAAGAAGATAATAATAAGAAATTCATTTGTGTTGTGCAGCAAAGAGACGACTGCAACTCACCCTATATAGGTAGGAAATTTGTGTATCTAGGGTTTTGAATAGATTTGTAACAAAAAGTAAACTCTTTACCTCTGAGTTGACTAGGCATCATTCCCAGCCCAAAAATCTAAAAATCTGGAGTTTTTACTCCAAGTGGTAATTTTGCACAAAAGTCCATCTTTTTGTAATATTTGCAAATAGATCCAATAATTATCAGAAAAATCTAAAAAATTCAAAAATAATATCTAATAATAAATTATGAGTTTTTTCAAAATAATTTTTGAAGTTGAACTTCCCAAGAAAATAGTTGCACGTGTTTTGCACGTATAAAAAGGTAAATTTCGAAAAAATATCTATTAAATCACCAAAAATCACTTTAACTCACTTATTAATCTTAAAAGAATTATTTAAAAATCTGAGGTATTACATCACTCCCTCTTTAGAATAGTTCTGTCCTCAGAACTACTACTAATAGGGTCCAAACAAAATAAGCAAAAGAAAATAAAATTTCATAAATGGGAACATAGTTTAAGAAATACCATTACTCAAAAGAAAGTAATCTAACAAAAGAAATACAACTCAACTCAAGAGTAAAATCATACAAAAGAATACGATCATACAAAAACCTTAGGAAAATCCTTCTGCATGCGATCCTCCGGCTCCCAAGTAGCCTCCTCGAACTGCTAGTTCCTCCACAACACCTTGACCGTAGGTATCACCTTGCTCCTTAAAACCTTCTCCCTATGATCAACAATCTCTACAGGATTCTCCTCGTAACTCAAGTTCACCTGTAGACCTTCTGGCACTTCTACCAACTGATGACTCTAATCCAGTACATACTTCCTCAACAACGACACATGGAACACATCATGCACTTGTGCCAACTCCTCCGGAAGCTCCAATCTATATGTTGTCTTACCAATCCGCCCCAAAATCCTGTATGGCCCAATATATCTTGGTGCCAACTTGCCTCCCTTACCAAACCTGATCACTCCCTTGGTCGAAGATACCTTGAGAAAGACTGCATCCCCAACCTCAAACTCCAAATTTCTTCTTCGAGTGTCTGCATAACTCTTCTGCCGACTCTGTGCCTCGACCAACCTCTTGCGAATCAACTCAATCTTCTCTGAAGTTTACTGCACAATCTCGGGTCCAAACATCTGCCTTTCGCCAACCTCATACCAACAAACAGGTATCATGCACTTCCTCCCGTACAGAGCTTCATACGGGGCCATCCCGATACTTGCATGGTAACTGTTGCTGTAAGCAAGCCGAACCAATGCCAAGTACCTCTCCCAGCTACCACCGAAATCCATAACACAAGCCTTCAGCATATCTTCCAATACCCAATTCATCCTTTCAGTTTAACCGTTAGTCTGCGGATGAAAAGCGATACTGAAATCGGTTCTGGTACCTAAAGCTGCTTGCAGACTCTTCCAAAATCTCAAAGTGAACCTTGCATCCCTATCAGACACAATCAACACAGGAACTCCATAAAGCCTCACAATCTCATCAATGTACAGCTTTGCCAATTTCTCCAATGACCATGTAATCTTCATGGACAAAAAGTGAGCTGACTTGGTCAAAGGGTCAACAATAACCCAAATTGAGTCATTGCCCTTCGGACTTCTCGGCAACCCTATGATGAAATCCATGCTGATATTCTCCCACTTCCATTCTGGAATGGGTAAAGGCTGCAACAAACCTCCAGGTATCTAATTTTCTAATTTAATCTGCTGACAAGTCAAACACCTTGCCACAAAATTTACCACATCTCTCTTCATACCGGACCACCAAAAGTGTTGTTTGATATCCTTGTACATCTTTGTGCCTCTAGGATGTACTGACAACAAGGTACTGTGTGCCTCTTGCAAAATACTCTCTCTCAGATCTGCATTCTCCGGAACACACAACCTCTCACCCATCCATAAAATCCCATCTTGGACAAGGAACTCTGATAACTTGCCATCGAAAACCTGTTGCAACATCTTCTGAATCTCTGCATCTGATTTATGACCTTCCACAATCTTCTCTCTCAAAGAAGGCTGCAGCCTCAACTGAGCCAAAGACGCTCCCAAATCCTGCAGCACCACCTCGATACCTTCCTGATCAATCTCTACTGCCAACTCACTCTGAGTAGTGATTAAACTGCCAAACTGCTCTTCCGACTACGCCCATCGGCCACCACATTCGCCTTGCCTAGATGATACTTGATCTCAAGACGAATGTCTTCCAACACTTACAACCACCTTCTCTGCCGAAGATTTAGATCCTTCTGTTGATAAATGTACTTCATGCTCTTGTGGTCGGTATACATATTGATCTTCTCACCATATACATAATGCCTCCACTGCTTCAAGGCAAAGATAATAGCTGCTAATTCCAGATCATGCGTCGGATAATTCTTCTCATGTGGATGCAACTGCCTCAAACCATAGGCAATAACCTTGCCTTCCTGCATCAAGACACACCCCAAACCTCTGAGAGATGCATCATTGAAGATATCATAATCCTTCTCAGCTTGTGGCAAACCTAAGATAGGCACAGTCGTCAACCTCTCCTTTAGCTCAAGGAAATGCGTCCAATTCCATGAGTATGATGGCCATCCACACCTTAGTAAGCTCTTCGGCAATGTGGTTTTTGGACGGTCATCCCCAAAAAAACCAGCGCCACTACGTAGAGTCACGTAGAAGACTCTCCTCCCTTTCTATCTCTCTAAGACTGTAACTGAGATTGATTTGATACTGCTCGTCGGCGGTCACCCCTCTTGTGACCTTCCGACCATTAACCACTTCACCCTTATCAACATTACATTCGAAATTACTGTGGCCCCAAAACCAATAGTTTTGACTCAAGGGATCCTTAGTACAACCTGCTCTAATATGCCCCAAGTCTTTGCAATTGAAGCAAGGGATGGGCTGTCATTTTCCTCTTCGGGTCTTATTCTTTTTCTTCACATGCTATCCTTGGTCGAAGCAATGCTCTGCTTTGGCACCCTTGCAACGCTTCTTGGTCTCCATCCCTTCAATGGTATGCCAATCCCCTCCAACCTGCATTTGCTTCCCATGTCCGGCTACGTCATCCCGTGACGCCGCCGCACACGGTAGGGGAGAGATATTCGACGGCAGAGGGGAGTGTCGGGTGATGTGTTTGGATCTCCCCATGGCGGTGCCTCCCCTGTAGGGGCTCCTGCCTAGGGAGTGGGGATTGGCAGTATGTTCTAGGTGGTGGTGGTTGACGGTGAGGATGAGGGGGTGAGTGACGTTTGTGGTGGTGAGGAGGATAACAATGATCCTCTTTTTGCAGGTGTTGGTGGTTTTAGTGATGGGATGCTTGGTGGTGGCACTTTGGTGAAGGTGGTGTGCAGGGTCGGCCCTCAGCTTATGGGGGCCCGATGCAAACTGCCGAAATAAGACTTCATACATAATGTGAGAAGAAAAAATTGGGTAAAAAAAATTCGGCAAAGAAAGACCTATCAGTTGGTCGACTGGGGGTTCTTCTCGGTGGTCGGCGGTGACAACTACATGTCAGCAACAACAGTGATAGCGGCTGCAAAGCATCGCTTCGGGTTTGGAGTTTGGAGTCAGGCTCGGGTTTTATGGAGGTTAGAGATGAGTTTTTAATGGAGGTCGGGTTGGTGGTAGGGGCTGCCAATGAAGTCGATGGTGATGGAGTTGGTGCTGGGTTTCAAATGGAGGTCGGGAGGACTAAGGAGGCAGAGATTGGAGTTTAGTGGATTCAGAGATTTAGGGATTTAGGGATTTAGGGGACATGAAAAAAAGGCTGCTTGGTTTGGGGATCAGGCTCCGGTTTGGTTGATTGGGTCGGATGACTCGGATCCATTAAAGATCTAGTGATCCACTTTTCCTTTATTTCGCAGTATGTGGGCCGACCCATTAATAACTATGACTTTCTTAAAAGGAAATTTTTTTTGGAAAGCCCCTAAAAATACGCAAAAATTGGGGACCCGAGGTGGTTGCCTCTCTCGCCTTTACTATAGGCCGGCTTTGGTGGTGTGCGAGAACGGCAATGATGGGTCGACTGGTGGTGGCGATTTGTGACATAAGTGTGCACGAGCGGCGATGATGTGGCAACATGTTACGGTGGCCCCCACCCTTGCCCTCCCCTATCCTCTTCTCCTTCATCACTTCAACTTGAGAGGGGCCCCCACGGGCCACTTCTCTCAGAGCCTTCGACTGCTCGGTGACCTGTGGTGGTTGCTCCCTGACTTTGAGTGGGTGGCGACACCCCATCATCACCTCCTGCTCTGTGAGCATCTTCTCTATGGCAGTGTTCTTACACTCCTTAGAGCCCAAGACGTTAATCTAGAAAAATCCATCCGAGAGTTTTAGGAAGAAAAGTTAACCCTGAAACTCGTTGAAACCCGGAAAAGTTAATAAAAGAAGACTTTTTAAACAGCAACTTGTCTTCTTGTGTATTATCAATTATGAAAAAGTTTTCTTAATACTAATTGTTTGCAGTGTTCAACTCTAATTGCTACTCGATATGGCCAGTCTAAATAAAGTGATAACTTCACAACTAACAGAATTAATTAGTAAATTTGGATAATTAATTTGGATGTAAAAAGGTCATAATTCACTAAACTGATATTTATTACCCGCGAGCGAACTGCAGACCAAGGTCGTATTTAAAGCTTGTTAACAAAGTCGTATTTAGGTGTGATGTTTTTGTCTCACTCATTTTTTTCTCGAGCTAAAATACGCATAAAAGAGTCTACCTACTTTTTTAGGCATGCCTTCTTTCGTAAGTTTAATGTTTAGCATGAGACAATAATGAAGCTGCAGTAGGTCACATTAAAACGAGAATTGTAGAAATTTCATTTGGTACTACAAGTCAATTAAAGAAGAACAATACTATATTAATCTAAGAGAGAAGATGAGAGCTCCCAACCACCAACCCAACCACAGACTCCATTCCTCCAACCACCAATCCTCCAACAGACGCGAATACTCTTCACCCCCCCCTCCCCCCAATGAACAAGCGCTACAGAGATGACGAAGAGGAGCGTCGCCTGGCCAAGCTCGAAGGGGAGCGAAGGTGGCGACAGAGCTCGAGACGCGACTATCGCCGATCTCCATCTCCCAGAGCTAGGAGAGACAGGGAAGAAGACTATCACAAGAAGAGGGAGAGGGAAGATGAGCGCCACGCCAGGGTAAAGCGACAGGCTCCGCATCACGACGACGTGGATAAGGAAGAAGGCCAGAAGACGTCTAAGCACTTCAACGAAGAAGATCTCCCAGTTGCAGAAGGCATCAACAAGAGGCGTCGTTCTTATGCTGAAGTTATCAGGGGCAAGTCTGGTGCCGCCAACGAGATCGGAGTGCGTCAGCGCTCCCACTCCCCAGTCCAAGAGTCTCGTCCTACTATGGAAGATGATGCTGGCGAATGGGTCTTAGTTAGGCCACGAAAAGCGAGAAAGGCGATAAAGATCCACAGCTCATCGGAAAATTCCAGGATCGAAGGACGCCAAAATTGCCATAAGTGCGCTCAACCAGGCCACTCCATTAGCAAATGTAAGTTCGATTGGTTTTGCTATTACTGTCGGAACTCAGGGCATATCTCCTCGACTTGTCCAAAGCGCTCGAAAGCTGCACCCTCCAACTCGAAAGCTTCGAAGATAGTACACGCAACAATGTCAGAGGGAAGCAAGACTCAAGAGAGTGCCGCTGGTGATCGTCACGTTGTTCAAGCTACCATTACTCCGACGCCACTAATAGCAGAGTTCGAAAGACGATTCAACGGAGGCATTCTGATCAAAGCTCAAATCGGCGTACCTACAGCCAACGACATTACTGAACTACTTCTTGCAGCTCTCGTCACCTCCCCAGCTCCGACATGGGTGATCCAAGACATAGCGGTCGACACTTTCTATGCTCACTGCAACGACGCCGCGATTGCCAAAGAGACCATCAGAGTCAAGGGATTGGAGGGGAAGGATTCCCAAGGACTCGAATTCTTCGTGACGTTCAAGTGGTGGTCAAGAGACTTCGGCGCGACGAAAGCGGAATCATTCCCATCGGTGTGGATTCGCCTCTATAACCTCCCCTTTCACTGTTGGGTTCGCTCCGGGTTTCAAAATGTGATTCGCCCATTTGGGATGCTCATCGATATAGACAGGCAGACACTTACCCATTCGGCTAGGAAATTTGCGCGAATCAAAGTCGGCGTCGCTAATAAGGCCGCAATCCCATCCAAGATCATCACAGAGTTCGATAACGTTATCTACGAAGTTAAGGTGATAGTCGAGTCCCATAAAAATGTTTCATTCAGAGATTTTTCGCATTCTGTCAAAGGAATATCTGACGGTGGAGATTCGAAGCTGGAGGAAGAAGATAACGCACAGCCGTTGGATGAGAGGAGACTCAATCAGAACCGTTCAGCTCATCAGTTGGTTCAGCGCACAAATGTCTCACGTGAGCGCCAAATTCAAACTGACCAAGCCGTTCAATCGAAGCCGTACAGCTCTCCTACTCTACCTCAATCTACGCCGAACAACTGGCAGTGGGCCCCGAAGCAATCGTTAGCTGTCGAAGGGACGCTTCTGAACAGATGTGATGGGTCCACTGCTGATGAAGCAATTCGAAGCGGCGAAAAGACTCCAATCGGCGAAGTGACAGGAGAAAGTGGCAAATGTCAGAGCTCGAAATCAGAGAAAAGGTTAGGAATTTTGAAACAGGCTGTGGGAATTGGGCTGGGCCACATCAAGGGGTTGGGCTTGCTCAATGAAGAATGGTTAAAATTCTCTCAAGATGAAATTGAACATTCTATTAAGGCAGCGATGACTAACTTGATCCAGTCCAAAAACCAATCTGATCCACTCCTCAAGCAGCAGCTCACTGAATCAGCTCATATCAGACCGGATATTTTCTCCAGGTTGAATGAAGCAACGGTTGGAATCCAATCTAGCATCAGCCCAATTCAGATTGAAACCCAACAGAGAGAGAACACAGTGCACTCCTTATTGGTGGGTTCGACACATGAGTCAGGAGACGTGAATATTGGAGCTTTAGACGGGATTCGAGAGGACAATCTTATCTCCGTTACAGAGACGTATGGTGAAGAAAAGGAGGTGAGAGGAAGCGTGGATAGCACATCCACCAGAAAGATAACAGAATATCAAAGGAAAGGCAAAAGGCAGGTGGTTACTATTGACAGCCGGATGGATCAGATTGCCGAGCGGCCTTACAGGGAACAAGCTCCAAAGATGACTGATACGTCGGGAGCAGGTACATCTAATGCGAATTGCTCTATTCTTAATTCCTTAACTGATGAGTCGCTTATTTATTTCGCTTCCTTGTATGGGTTAGCTTTGGGTTCCTCTAGGGAAGAACAATTAGTTAACATAGCCTTTATTAGAGAGGATACCAACTTAGCGAACACCTAACCCCGGGCTATTAGTGTCGGGTGAGGGGGGGGCTGAGAGATTCTAGATGCATTAATTTCCTTTTAATGATATACACATTCTGGAACGTTAGAGGTATGCATCAAACAAGAAAGAAAAGAGCTTTAGGTGTCACGCTTAACAAAATCCGTCCCGACATCTGTGGACTCCAAGAAACTAGAATCGAGTTCCCTACGGAAGAAGATTTTTCTTCCCTTAGAGGTATGGCGAATTTCCATTGGAAATTTAAACCAGCGAGAGGGTATTCAGGTGGCATTGCATTGGGGGCGAATGCGACGTTATTTGAGATTTTGGACGATTTTATCGGTCAATTCTCTGTCTCGATCGGAATTAGGCGTAGAAGCGACGGTTGGATCCACACTATTTCAAGTCTCTGCGGTCCTTACGACAGTAGGCGTCGTAGAGAGCTGTGGACGGAACTTAGATTTATTAGAAACAGATGGGCAGATCCGTGGATGATAGGAGGAGATTTCAACATCACTAGATTCCAGAATGAGCATAGAGGCAGAGACCACTGCAGATCAGATCAGGAGTCTTTCAACGACACCATAGATGACTTGGAGTTGCTGGAATTAGAGATGACAGATAGGAAATTCACTTGGTCTAACATGCAGCGTAACCCAACGCTGGCAAAGTTGGACCGTGTGCTAGTGTCTAACGAGTGGAAGGAAGCACATCCGTTTGCTAAGGTGAAAACGGTGCTCAGATATACATCCGACCACCTTCCCTTAGTTATTGATTATGGTCCAAAAGGGAAGCAACACCACTTCGGCTTCAAATTCAAGAAAGCTGGGACTATTAACGAAGATACTCGTCAAATCATCAAGGATACTTGGGAGGAAAGCATTACACAATCGTCAGCAGTAGGCGTCTGGGTAGAGAAGACGCGGCGTCTCCGAAGAAGATTAAGAGAGTGGTCAAAAGGCAAGATACAACAATCCAACATGAGAAGAGAGTTACTGGCGAATAGAATAGACGCGCTCGAAATCACTCAGGAGGATCGGGAATTACTGGAGGTCGAGAAAGACGAGATGACAAACAACAGATCGGAGATCCAGCAGATCGCCAGGATGGAAGAGCTGTATTGGCAACAGAGATCGAGGGTACAATGGCTCAGAAAAGGGGACGCAAACACAAAATACTTCCACAAGATGGCTAATAGCAGAAAAAGACTGAATCATATCACGGGTATTGCGGTGAACGAGACCTGGACCAAAAACGAAGAGGTTATCAAAGACCATCTGGACAGGCATTTCCACGCACTATTGGGTGAGGCCCCAAGCACAAGATGCGCGCTCGCACCAGACATTTGGAGTTCATCCAGAATAGATGGCAGCGAGGGGATTGAATCAAGATTCACGGAAGAAGAGGTCTTCAACGCAATCACGTCGCTAGGTCAGGACAAGGCCCCGGGACCAGACGGACTTCCGATTTTTTTCTACAAACTCTACTGGAATATCATCAAAGAGGACCTCATGAATATATTCCAAGCATTGTTCGATGGAGAGGAGAATTTAGAAAGGTTAAACTATGCTACAATTGTTCTGGTGCCTAAGAAGAGCGAAGTCACTTCCCACGAAGATCTCAGACCAATTAGTTTGCTCAACGGCTCGTTCAAAATCATCACAAAAGTGTTAGCTCAGAGACTAGCCCCGCACCTAAACGACATCATAGCGCCATCACAAAGCGGATTTATTAAGAGAAGAGATATTATGGATAGTATTGCATCTGCTCACGAAATTATTTTCAGAGGCAACAAAGAGAAGGTGGACGAATTTCTCCTCAAACTTGACTTCCAGAAGGCGTATACTCAGTATCCTGGGACTGTACAGAAGAGTCCTTACAGCTTAAAGGCTTTGATCAAAGATGGCGATTATGGATGAATAAGTGCATCAGAGGTGGCAAATCGACCATTCAGGTTAACGGATGGCATGGCAAGGAAATCAGGTGCAAAGGGGCCTTCGTCAAGGGGATCCCCTATCATCCCTTCTTTTCGCAATCGTGGCGGACGGTTTGGCGGAGATGTTAGCAAGAGCTCGGGATAGCAATATCATCAAAGGATTACAGATTAAAGGAATCACTCAGTCTTTGTCGATATTACAGTACGCAGACGACACTATCCTCTTCGGTCGTGCTAGCACGGAAGAAGTGGTGGCTATCAAAGTGGCTTTGGTCTGCTTTCAAGGGTGGTCCGGACTGAAGGTGAATCCAAATAAGGCCAGTATTATCCTAATGTCAGACCAGCTTACCTTGCCAATTCAGGATATCATGAGCATTTTAGACTGTAGGGTAAGCGCTTTCCCAATTAAATATTTGGGCACTCCCATCAGGCCCGAAGCTCTATTGAAGGAGGATTGGATTTCCCTTATCGACAAAATTAAGAAAAAGCTAGGGGGTTGGCAGAGTAGATTCCTCTCTCTCGGAGGCAGGATTATCCTGCTCAACTCGGTTCTAAGCGCCATCCTACTGTACCTTATGTCTATCTACGAATTACCAAAGTGGGTTATCAGTAGCATAGACAAGTTAAGACGAAGATTTTTATGGAAGGGCACAGACGAGGGTAATAGAGGGATTCATCTGGTGCAGTGGGGAAGAGTCTGTAAAAAAAAGGAATTCGGGGGTCTGGGAATTACTAATCTCCACGATATGAATAGGGCGTTACTATCCAAATGGTGGTGGAAAATCTCGAATAATCGCCAAGGTTGGTGGAGGTTTTCCTTCGATCTCTGCCGGAAGAGAAGAAAATTCCGTTTTGGCGGGAAAAGCCCGAAAGCAAAAGTCTCCGGACTGTGGAAAGGCATCACTAAGCAGGGAGAGATCTTCTTCGCTAACACTAGATGTAAGGTGGGAAACGGGAGAAATACAAGATTCGGGAAAGACAGATGGTGCGGCCAAACAAGTCTCCTTGCCCAATTTCCTAAAGCAGCAGAAGCAACAAATAATCTAGACCTGATGGTGGCAGACATTAGGAAAAATGGCAAGCTGAGGTTCGTCGTAGATCAACATCTAAGCGAAGAGAGTATCGCTCAATTCGAGGCATTGAACAGACAGGTACTCCAAGAGGACGGGGCGGGCAACAGCTTAGAAGATGAAAGAACGTGGGATAGAGATGCCTCCAAAGAATTCACGGTCTCCTCCATGTACGCTTGGATCAACGACGGCGGTATGAGATGTAACGTCCAATCGATCATCTGGGGGGCCTTAGCCCTATTAAAAGTGAGGGTGTTCTGCTGGTTAGCCCATAAAAACGCGATTCTATCGAAAGTTAACCTTCGTAGGAGAAATATGAATATTGACGCTACCTGTGGATTGTGCTTAGCGGCGGATGAAGACGTTACCCATATCCTTTTTCAGTGCCATAAGGCTAGATTAATTTGGGAAGTAATTTGTAGGGGATTCGGATGTAATCTAGTGCCACACTCAACCATTGACACCTGGGTGACCATTAGGAGATTCACACATTAGAACAGGGGACATTCAAGCCTGGGATTTAGCTGTAGCTGCAACTTATGGAGTCTGTGGCTAGAAAGAAATGATTTCATTTTCCGCAACTATCAGTATAGATTATCTTTCTCTGTGCACAAAATCTTTGTTTTAATCCATGATTGGGCAGGTGCAAAGGAGGCAGCCATGAAAATCAGGAGTAGCGAGGGATAGTGGAACAGGAATATAGCTATGAAGAAGGTGTTTTAGATGTGGTCAACAAAAGCAGGTACAACAAAGGTGATCAGTGAAAGAGACGACAAACTGACTATTGGAGTAGTTATCAGATCTGCAACCGTTGTCGTTGATTTCTTTTGACTTATTGTACTAGGTTGCTTTCTTTTGAACTCGAGTAGACTCGATTACTTTTGATGTTACGTGTTGCTTGTTGTTTACGTGTTTATCTTTGCTGTTTTCTTTTATGATGTACTGTTGTGTTTCGTTATTGCTTATTAATGAAACGATGACGGATGTCATCTTTTATCAAAAAAAAAAAAAAAGAAGAACAATAAATTCAAAATCCTAGATGAGATCGATGTTAAAAATAACGATAGGACAAGTGTAGCACTAAAGCTACTAATAGGGCACAATATAAATAGCGTAGTAATACGTAAGCTATGAAGATTTTTTTAATACTTAAAGTTAAATTTAATTATCAAAAAAATTATAATTCTAAATAATTTTCTTTTCAAAAAGTAAAAAAATACAATTGAAGGAACAAAAGTAGGGGTGGACAACTATTATCCGAACCGACCAATCCGAACCAATCCAAACCGAACCGACTTGTGTTTAACCGAACCAATTGGGGGTTTGGGTGATCTTCAATAACCAACTGGACTGGTTCGGTTGTTAGATGGGACTTTCAAATAACCGATGAAACCGAACCAACCGTACCTCTATGCATAAGTCCATAAAAAATATATTTCTCCTTTAATTTCTTGAATATACAAATAATAATTTCTCATTTTCTTGGAGATACAAACCGTCTTCTTTAATTTCTTTAATATACACCGAGCAGTTGTTCTACCTATGTTTTGATTCTCCATAATCCTGTGTGTTATGTTGTTAAGAAATGCTTGATTTACAGTGCAGCCCAGCTTAATAGAATCATGAAGTTGATGTAACATTTAGTAGTTACTTTAATCAAGTCAAGCAGAAATTATTTTATAATTTTTTTTATTGTACATGAAATTTAATTAGCTATGGTTATTGATGTTTCTTTTATGATATAGAAGTATGCAAGTGAAAAAACAGTTTATCTAACTCATTTAAACGTCATCATCTCAAACAATTAGACAATTAGTGCAAAATTATTAACAACTTGTTGTTTTATGAATCTTCATTTTTGAATAACAAATAACAAGTTGTTTATTAAGTTTGATTGAAATTGATCTTTTAAATTTCAACAAAATTATGAATGATGTTGAAGGTGAAAAGTAGCACGCCAAACCGACCATCCAATCAAATCCAAACAGAGCTTAATCGGCTTGGATGGAAACCGATCAAATTAAAATTTGGATTGGTTGCGGATGAAAAAATTAAAAAACTGATCTTCTTTGGATCGGTGGTGGATGGTCTATATTAGGTCGGACACCGACCGATGCCCACCCTTAAACAAAAGTGCCAAATACTCACCAAAATGAGACTTCAATGTTCAAGAGCCAATACTTCAAATTACAAGGCCTAACAACACATAAACATGAATATAAAATGAAAGTATCAAGTAAATGAAGTAAATTAGCTTTTCTAACTCTAATCTAATACCCTATTCAAACTTCAAATCCAAAAAAATTAAAACTAAGAGATTAAATTCATGAAGGAACGTCTACAAAGAGAAAGCATGAAGAATTGAAAAAGAGGAAAGAAAGTAAGAGAAGCCCTAATAGTTGGGTTGCTAGTTGGAATAAAACAAAGATAAAGAAAGGGAAAAAATACGGAGAAATTTGTTGGTAAATGAGCCATAATTGCCAAAAACTGGTGTGTTCAACACTACTAGAAGAAATTGGAGTCCTATCAGGAATTGGGTGTCTTGATCTTAAGAAAATATGATGGAAGAGAAAAAAATAAGAAGTTTTGTTTCGTGTTTATAACTCAATGATTTTATTTTTTTAAATTAAATAAAATGGTATGTTTGTAGCGCATACTATTTAAGTTAAGCTATACTGTGCAAATAGCACAGAGCTATATAGGAAATATTTTATGCATATGAGTTTCGTAGCAAAAGGGCTAGAGTTGAGTTACAACATTATAGTGTTGGATCAAGATGAGTAATTAGGGTTAGGGTTTTTATCTCATAGCTGCTTAAAATATTATACCCTGCTTATCAGTATTGGAATATCACAGAGCACTACCTTTAGACCAGCTTTTATATGAGATGAACTGGGTTTAGGGTACTGGGCTTTATGCCCACTCAATCTGGTCCAACAATTTAACAGATAACACGTGCAAAGCACGTATTGCCGCATAGAACATCATACACAATAATATTATATTATATTGAGAATATACCTATATATCCAACATATAGAGCTATTTCGAGCTTCTATTTTATATATTGGATGAGATGGATCATTGTTTACCTAGTTTACCGATTATGAGATAATTTATTACATTATCTAATTTCACGAATTAATAGATAATTACATAGATAATTCAGTTGAACGATTATCAATTTTTAGTCACATTCAAGTAGCGAAAATATACTTGATAGCTGTTACCGCTAAATCTGGTGTGGGGGCAAACAGATAGTATTTGTGGATTTTTGGAAAACTTGAATAGCAACCTTGAACCTGTTCCGCCGGAGTTTGACCATTGACTCCCACCGTTCACCTGCAAAAAGTGCGAGACACCGGGGTTGATCCCGGCGACGCACCCTCCGATGCTCAAGTCTGTAATCAGGAATGATTATGAAAGAGCGTAAATTGGAAAAAGATTGATTACCTCTTAATGGAGATGGATGGGGGGTATTTATAGGCGCCACTGAGGTCAGATTAGGAATGTGATCCCTATGGTTAGATAAGGAATGTAATCCCTAATCCCTAGTGAAAGGATAGATATGAATCAGGGCCGTTGATTAGGATTAATCAGAAATCCTAATTTTATCCTTTCTGGACCGGGTTTGCTGCGGGTTGAAACCCGCACCCAGTTGAGGTGAGTCCGTTCGCGGGTTAGTGGGTCTTCGAGGAGGAGAACCCGTACCCGCTTCAGACCCATTGGTAGGTGAAATTACTGTTTTACCCCTGGACTTCAAGATTCGTGTCCGATTTGGACGGTTCTGATTTAACCCCATTTTTAGCCATATCACGAGCCCCCCACTCCCAAAGACTGAGTTTGATCAGCCTTTGAGGAGTAGTTTTACAGTTTTAATGGCTAGTGGAGTGGTATCGGAGTCCAAATGGAATGTTTTGAATCTTTGAAGGAGGTAGTGTGGTGATTTTTCGAGTTGTTTGTACTCTAAGCTGTTCTTGAACTTTTCTGGATGTTTGGTGATTTTTCTCTATTTTCTTGGATTATTTATTTAATTTTGCGGTGTGTTAACCGGTCGTTCGGGAATCTTAACAACACGTTCTAGACAATAATTGTTCGTTCAGGGGCTCAAAAATATACCCCCAAATTTATAATTATTTTCTAGAATTTTTAGTTAATTTTTCCAAATTTTTAGTAATTTTTTCGCAATTTTTAAATAAATAAAACGATTAAAATAAATAAAAAATAATTTTTAATACCGATTTATGGCGTGGCGCGATCTGAGCCCTCCATCAGCATCGAGCGCATTTTTCTGGGCGATCGGACGATCCATGTTACTCGGCAGATAGTTTCCCCGTATGAGAGGGTCGGTGCCTCGGTCGCTCGGCTCGCCTCCTCGACAGCTCGACTCGGAGCCTCGGAATCTGCCGAACTACGTGGCAAGATCCTGAGCGTCCATCTCAGCGTGGATCCCAAAAAATGCTATCTTTTCGTTTAGTGAACGTGGCCATATCTGAGCCGTCCATCACGTTGAGCACGTTTTTTGACAAGATCCAACGGCTGAGGAGGGTCGGCGAGTTATTTCTCCATATGTGGGGGTCGGTTCCTCGTCCCCTCGGTTCGGCAGTTCGGCGTTGTAGGCCGAATAAGTTCTCTGACAGGACGTTCGGTTCGACCTAGTAGCTCAAAGGCTAGACCAAGCTGTTGGTCAGCTCGGCTAAGCGCTTCGGTGGCTCAATTCCTCGTCTACTGTATTAGGGGTTCAGTGGTCCAGCCCAGCTGTTCGGTAGCTCGGCATTTAGCTCGAAATCTGCCGAACTACGTGGCGAGATCCTGAGCGTCCATCTCAGCACGGATCCCCAAAAATGCTATCTTGTCGTTTAGTGAATGTGGTAAGATCTGAGCCATCCATCATGTTGAGCACGTTTTTGACAAGATGCAACGGCTGAGGAGGGTCGGCAGAATTTTTCTCCATATGTGGGGGTCGGTTCCTCGTCCCCTCGGTTCGGTTCCTTCTGCAGCTCGGCCCGGAACCTCAGGATCTGCCGAGCTACGTGGCGCGATCCTGAGGGTCCATCACGGTGCGAATCACGAGGATGGGGTTCAGATCACGAGAAAATGTTATTTTTTCGTTTTGTGAGCGTGGCGCTATCTGAACCGTCAATCGAGTTTTGACACGAATTTCGAGTTTTGACACGAATTTTGGAACGATCCGACGGTGATTCGGCATCAGCAAAATTTTTCTCCATATGTGGAGGTCGGTACCTCGGCACCTCGGTTCGGTTAGAACGGTTGTTCGGTGGTAGGTCGAGGTGCTGTTCGCCGAGGAATGGAGTTAGGTGCTTTGAAGAGTTCTGGCTTTGAACCGTCGCCACCCTCTGACTCAGTAGCTCGATTGCTTAGCCAAGTTGTTCGGTAGCTCGGCTAGGCACACCGTTGGCCAGAGGCTCGAATGGTACGCGTGGCCAGATCTGGAGCATCCATCATGGTGTGAATCACGAGGACGGGGTTCAGATCACAAGAAAATGTTATCTTGTCATTTTGTGGGCGTGGCGCTATCTGAACCGTCCATCGAGTTTTGACACGAATTTTGGAACGATCCGACGGTGATTCAGCCTCGGCAGAATTTCTCCATATGTGGAGGTCGGTACCTCGGCACCTCGGTTCGGTTAGAACGGTTGTTCGGTGGTAGGTCGAGGTGCTGTTCGCCGAGGAATGGAGTTAGGTGCTTTGAAGAGTTCTGGCTTTGAACCGTCGCCACCCTCCGACTCAGTAGCTTGATTGCTTAGCCAAGCTGTTCGGTAGCTCGGCTAGGCACACCGGTGGCCAGAGTCTCGCAAGGTACGCTGGCCAGATATGGAGCATCCATCACAGCGTGAATCACGAGGACGGGGTTCAGATCACGAGAAAACGTTATCTTGTCATTTTGTGGGCGTGGCGCTATCTGAACCGTCCATCGAGTTTTGATACTAATTTGGGAGCGATCCGACGGTGATTCGGCCTCGGCAGAATTTTCTCCATATGTGGAGGTCGGTACCTCGGCACCTCGGTTCGGTTAGAACAGTTGTTCGGTGGCAGATCGAGGTGATGTTCGCCGAGGAATGGAGTTAGGTGCTTTGACGAGTTCTGGCTTTGAACCGTCGTCACCCTCCAACTCAGTAGCTCGGTTGCTTAGCCAAGCTGTTCGGTAGCTCGGCTAGGCACACCGGTGGCCGGAGGCTCAGAAGGTACGCGTGGCCAGATCTGGAGCGTCCATCACGGCGTGAATCACGAGGACGGGGTTCAGATCACGAGAAAATGTTATCTTATTGTTTTGTGGGCGTGGCGTTATCTGAACCGTCCATCGAGTTTCGACATGAATTTTGGAGCGAGCTGAAGGTGATTCGGCCTCGGCAGAATTTTTCTCCATATGTGGAGGTCGGCACCTCGGCACCTCGGTTCGGTTAGAATAGCTGTTCGGTGGCAGATCGAGGTGATGTTCGCCGAGGAATGGAGTTAGGTGCTTTGAAGAGTTCTGGCTTTGAACCGTCGCCACCCTCCGACTCAGTAGCTCGATTGCTTAGCCAAGCTGTTCGATAGCTCAGCTAGGCACACCGGTGGCTGGAGGCTTGGAAGGTACGCGTGGCCAGATCTGGAGCGTCCATCATGGCATGAATCACGAGGACGGGGTTCAGATCACGAGAAAAAGTTATTTTGTCGTTTTGTGAGCGTGGCGCTATCTAAACCGTCCATCGAGTTTTGACACGAATTTTGGAACGATCCGACGGTGATTGGGCCTCGGCAGAATTTTTCTCCATATGTGGAGGTCAGTACCTCGGCACCTCGGTTCGGTTAGAACAGTTGTTCGGTGGCAGATCTAGGTGATGTTTGCCGAGGAATGGAGTTAGGCGCTTTGACAAGTTTTGGCTTTGAACCGTCGCCACCCTCCAACTCAGTAGCTCGGTTGCTTAGCCAAGCTGTCCGGTAGCTCGGCTATGCACACCGGTGGCCAAGTCATCGATTTGAGGAGTCTTTATTTTGAAAAGTCTCAACTTTCCGTTTTGGCGCTTTGGCTTCTCGTAGTGGGCTTTTAAATGCCCAAGGAAGCCCAACCGTTGCTTCATGGTTATAAACTCTCACTCCCCCACCCCAGAGCTCATTTCTCACTTTTCACTCCAAGCTTTCACTTTTACTCTCTGCGTGCTCTGCTAGCGGCAATTTTAGCTCCGAGGCGGTTGCATTAGCTGTCGTGTGGGCCAGGTGATTTCCGGCGAACTAATTCCGACCGTGAACGTCACTTCAAGGCCACGTCACATCAAGGTCAGTTTATTTGCCTTAGATTTTTTGAGAGATATCAAGGGTAGACTCGGAGAGTGAGGCCTCGTCCTCGGGTGATGGTGGCACTGAGGAGAGGAGGTGAATGGAGATCCGAAGAAAGGGGAAGGAGGTGGCCGAGCTGTCCGTGGCCGAGGCGAAGAAGAAGAAGAAGAAGGTAGTGGCTCGATCTCCTGTAGTCGAGGAGATTGTGGAGACCGTGAGGCAAGCCCCTGAGTTGGGCCGGTACCCTTGTGTACTGTCCGATCATGCCGGAGTCAGGCAATACGAGGGCGACCTTATGAAGAAGGCGATCATAGGTCGGTCGGTGGTCTACGAGGAGAACAACCTAGTTCTGACCACCGAGGTGGACGAGATCGAATCGGTACTATCCGAGAGGGACCTACTCCGGATCAGAAAAAGGTTCGCCATCCCTCCGAAGTACAAGCTGATCCTCCCCGGCCCTGGGATGCGAGCAAACTTCAAACTGTCATCGTCGGATATGTGTATGTTCGACTACGACTCGCTGAATGCCGGATTGCGCTTTCCTTTGCACCCCTTTGTGCTAGAGGTCCTCCAGTGGTACTGCCTAGCGCCGACCCAGTTCATGCCGAACACCTGGCGCCACGTGAATGCCTTCTTGCTGCAGTGCCACAACGCCGAGGTCGAGCCAGACATGACGATCCTTCGGAGCATGTATCGGATTCACTGAATGCACAAGACCGAGCATCGCTACTACCTGTCACCCCGAAAAGGCGTTAGGCTGATAGAGAATCTGGACTCGATAAAAGGTTGGAAGAAGAAGTTCTTTTTATTGAGGGAGCCCTCGATGCTGAAGATTCCGACTCAGTGAAAAGTGGAGGTCCCGAAGTTTGCGAGGGTCAACCCGGTACTGACTGCGGCCGAGGAGGAAGTGGTGGGGAAGATCATGGCTCTCCCCATGTTGAGCTAGAGGGAAATGACCGAGGAGGTGCTACACAGGTCGGGCCTCAGTCCGATCGACCCGAGTACGCTCCTGACATCTCGTAATATATATTTTTTCCTAAGTTTTTAGCTCGTTTCGCTAACTTGCTGTTTGTTTTGTTGTTCGGAACAGAAGCGCCGAAGATGGACTTTCTGGTGATGATGAACGAGCGAGGCAAGGTTGCCGACGGAAGGAAGAGGAAGAGGCCGAGCACGACAGCTTCGTCCGGCTGGCCCTCTAAGGTTCCTTCGGCAGTTGCTCCGCCTACTACCGTTGCTAAGGTCCCCTCGCCAGCGGTGGTCGTGCCCGCCGACCCTTCGGCTCCGCTGCATCTGCCACGGCCGGTGAGGCCTTCGATGTTTTGGCGGCGATGTCGCTCCAGGCTCCGCCCCTGACTACTCACGCCATGGAGATCCTGACCGAGCAGCACAAGAAGCTATTTGTTCCGAACTGGTGAGTCAAGAACCACGACGGCTTCCTCGGGGACTCGCAAATGTGCATGCAGGCCATCAAGCACTTAGTGACCCCGAAGGATCGAGCCGTGCTGAAGGCGGGGATGACTGGCAATGACACCTACGAAGTCGCTCGGTCACTTGTGTTGGTAAGTTTTGCATTCATTTTTCTTGAGGATTTCTTAAGTCTGTCGTTCGGCTTTTACTTTATTCTTATTCTCTTTTTCCTTCGGCAGGCCACTTGTCACTTCGGCCACCACCTTCAAGCGTTCGCTGAACAGGAGAAGGAGTTGAAGGCCGCCAGCGATAAAGACAGGGCAGAGAAGGTGAGGGCGGTTTGGCAACTCGAGGCAGAGCAGAGACGCGCGGATGGCTTGGAGGTCCGGGTCGCCGACCTTGAGGCAGACCTGGAGCGAGCTAAGGGGCGGCTCGCCGAAGAGGTTGCCAAAGTCACTACGGCTGCCGAGGAGTTGGCGGCATCTGCGAAGGCTCTGGCGGAAGCGAAGGCGGAGAAGGACGCCGTGGCGGCGGTGATCAGGGCCGAAGTCGAGGCCGAGGCGAAGGCGCACATGGCCTCGAACATGGAGAAGTCCTACGAGAGGGCGCTTGACCATGTCCAGGACCGCATCCCTGGCTTTCAGCGGGTCGGATACAGGCTGTGGCCCGGAGCTGCAGAAGAGGGCGAAGAGGAGGAAGGCGAAGAGGAGGAAGGCGACGAGGAGGAGGAGGTGGTCCCTGAGGCTGTGGTGACCGACCCCCAGGTCGAGGCGACGGGGAATGAGGAGCCGTCTGGCGAGGCGCCTGTGGTCGAGCCGACGACGCAGGTGAACCCCTGATCTCCTCATCTTTTGTAATTTTGTTTTTTTTGTTGAATGTAACGCCTTTTTGCGGACTGGCCACCGCCTCTTCTTTATGAATGAAAATCTTATTTCAAATTTGTCCAAGTGTTTGGCTCGGTCTTTAGTTTTTCAATGTGATGTTCTCGTCTTTCAGATCTTCGAACATACTCTAGATACCGCAGTAGCTCGGCGTCGTGCAGAACTGTTTAAGCAGTCTCGCGAGGCTCGTCTCAAGGGCAAGATAGACCTGATCCGAAGAGTGTTGTTTAACTTGGAGAAGAAGAATAGCGAACTGCTGGCCGAGGTACACCACTTGCGGATAGTCGAGGAGGAGTTTTCGACGAAGGAGGAAGAGCTGGCCTCGACCCTGGCCGAGCGAGACGAATTCGCGACGAAGGTCGAGCAGCTGCAGAGGGTTATAGTTGACAAAAGCATCGAGGTGACCCATCTGCGTCGCATCATCTCCGATAGTGCTGAGTACCCAGGTTCGACAAAACTCCCTCGGCTAAAGATATCGGTGAAGGACGACACCTTGAAAGATAGGATTGTCGAGCTCGAGGAGGAGGTCGCTCGTCTAAGGCCTCAGCCTGCGAGGGCCAACGTTTGTAGCACCTCGTATACGCGCGAGGAGTGCGTACGAGGTATTTCCTTCTACGAGCTTGCGACTCGTCCTCCCGCCACAGGTCGGTCCGCAGCCAATAAGCAAAGCGCCTCGGTCGGAGCCACTGTTAGGGTTAGTGGCGAAGAGGCATCCCAGTTCGTCGGCCTAAAGATGAGCTCGGAGATGAAGAGACGAAAGCCCCGAGTTTCACTGAATCGGAATGTCCCCATTCTGAGGAGGCGCTGAACAAGTTGTATCGAGCTTTTGATTTCTTGCATCATCTGTTTTATCTTTTTGTTGTAACTTCTTTCCTTGTAAATTTATCAAGTTGTTTTAATGAAATCGAAGTTCGTCTGCTTATTGTTGTGCCGTAGTTGCCTTACTCTTGAAACGAACCACAAGAACCAGTAGTTAGTTTATTCGAGTCGTTCTAGCCGTAGAACTCTTTGCGTTAACTGTAGAACTTTAGCTCTTGCTCGGGGTATACCGAGGCAACTTGGCACTTCGGTGGTGTGGTAGCTCGGATTCCAGACCCGAGCCACGTGGCTCAATCTGGACGGCCAATCGTGACCATGGCACGAATCACGAGGCGGGAGGCTCGAGTTTCGAGAAAATGCTATCTTGTCATTTTGTGGATACGTGGTACGATTTGATCCGTTCATCACATTCTAGTACGTATTTTGAGATGATCCAACGGCAAAATTGGTTCGGCAGAATTTTTCTCCATATGTGGAGGTCGGTTCCTCTTCTGCTCGGTTCAGGGTACTGAGGGAGTGCAGCCGAGCCGAGCGTTGGAAGTTTTACTCGCCGTTAGAGTGGTTCAACGGTTATGGGAGCAGTTCCGAATGGCGACCTACTTCTAGCTCGCTTAAGAGCAAACTTGTGAAGTAGAATCGAGCCAAGTGTTGGACTCCGAACCATCGTTAGAGTTGTTCAACGGTTGTGGGAGCAGTTCCGAATGGCGACCTACTTCTAGCTCGCTTAAGAGCGAACTTGCGAAGTAGAATCGAGCCAAGTGTTGGACCCCGAACCATCGTTAGAGTTGTTCAACGGTTGTGGGAGCAGTTCCGAATGGCGACCTACTTCTAGCTCGCTTAAAAGCGAACTTGCGAAGTAGAATCGAGCCAAGTGTTGGACTCCGAACCATCGTTAGAGTTGTTCAACGGTTGTGGGAGCAGTTTCGAATGGCGACCTACTTCTAGCTCGCTTAAGAGCGAACTTGCGAAGTAGAATCGAGCCAAGTGTTGGACTCCGAACCATCGTTAGAGTTGTTCAACGGTTGTGGGAGCAGTTCCGAATGGCGACCTACTTCTAGCTCGCTTAAGAGCGAACTTGCGAAGTAGAATAGAGCCAAGTGTTGGACTCCGAACCATCGTTAGAGTTGTTCAACAGTTGTGGAAGCAGTTCTGAATGGCGAGCTACTTCTAACTCGCTTAAGAGCGAACTTGCGAAGTAGAATCGAGCCAAGTGTTGGACTCCGAACCATCTTTAGAGTTTTTCAACGGTTGTGGGAGCAGTTCCGAATGGCAACCTACTTCTAGCTCGCTTAAGAGCGAACTTGCGAAGTAGAATCGAGCCAAGTGTTGGACTCCGAACCATCGTTAGGGTGAAGAGTAAAAGCAGAGAGATGCAAATAGTTTTACAAGTAAAATATGAAAAAGCTTTCTTTATTGATGACTAATGGTCGTCGGCTTCTAAAGTTGCTAGCCGTTATTACAAGAGAGAAATAAAGAAAAAAATACAAGTAAAAGAAGAGGATCGGTTCGACATCCCAGAATACTTAGAAAGGCGTTAGTGCTCTCTCTTGGTATTTCAAAAGATGGTCGGCATTCCAAGTCCTGGGGATCTCTCTGCCTTCGAGGTCTTCTAGTCTGTATGTCCCGGGCCGAACTACTTTGGTGATCTTATAGGGTCCCTTCCAATTTGGAGCTAGTTTGCTCTTCTGACCAGGAAAAGAGATGGCTAACTTTCTGAGGACCAAGTCCCCTTCTTTGAGGTCGGTAGGACGGACTCTCTTATTGTATGCCAACTCGATCCTTCTTCGGTAGCTTTGTTGACGAATAGCAGCTCTTTCTCGGATCTCATCAATCAGGTCTAGATTTGCTCGGAGCTCTCTGGCATTTTGTTCTTCTTCATAAGTCATTAGACAAGGATAGGGTATACCAACTTCTAGGGGGATCATAGCCTCGGACCCATAGGTGAGATTGAATGGCGACTCTCCTGTGGGGGTCCGTTTTGTAGTGCGGTAGTTCCACAGCACGTTAGGGAGCTGATCGACCCATAAGCCTTTAGAACATTTATCCAACCTCATCTTAATACCGAAGAGGATCTGTCGGTTAGCATTCTCCACTTGGCCATTCGACTGTGGATGGGAAACGGAGGAGAATTGGTGTTGGATGGCGAGGTCTTCACAGAGAGCTCGGAAGGCAGCCCCAGTGAATTGGATTCTGTTGTCTGTTATAATGACCCGAGGGACACCGAATCGGCAGATTACGTTCTTCCAAAAGAACTACCTTGTTCTCGGTGATCGTGGCCAAGGGCTCGGCCTCTATCCATTTTGAAAAGTAGTCGATTGCCATAACTAAGAATTTGAACTGGCCGAGAGCTGGTGGAAATGGCCCTAGTAAATCCATCCCCCACATTGCGAAAGGGATTGGACTTGATAGGGAAGTGAGTGGAGCTTGTGGGAGGCGACGGATGTTGGAGTACTTCTGACATGAGCCGCATTGTCGAACGTGCTGTTCGGCGTCTTGTAGGAGAGTGGGCCAGAAATATCCATAATTCAACACTTTGCGAGCTAAGGATCTGGACCCTGAATGTGCCCCTCCGATACCCTTGTGAAGTTTTTTCAAGGCGTAGTCAGCCTGTTTGGGGGAGAGGCATCTCAAATAAGGCCTGCCGTCTACCTGTGTAAAGGAGCGTTTGTATAGGATGCCCTCGATAAGTGTGTACCGCTCTGCTCGGGTTCTTACTCGGAGAGCTTCCTTTGGATCTTCGGAGAGGAGCCCGTCCCTTAAGAATTCGACGAGGGGTTTCATCCAATCATCTTGAAGCAGGACAGGCAGCGACTCCATTGAGTCGGAAGTTTCATCCTCTATACTTGGCTTCAGGAGGACCTCTATCAAGACGGTCTGCTCGAGACCTTGGAGGGAGGAAGAGGCTAGCTTGGAGAGGGCATCGGCTTGGGAATTCTCTTCTCGGGGGATCCGCTGGATGAGAGCTTCTTCAAATAGGGCCATGAGGCTCCTGACCTTGGCTAAGTACTTAACCATTCGGTCATCACGTGCTTCATACTCGCCTAGGACATGATTCACGACCAGCTGAGAGTTGCTAAAGATCCAGAGGCGTTGCACCCCTGCATTGCGAGCCATTCCAAGGCCGGCTATGAGTGCCTCGTATTCTGCTTCGTTGTTAGAGGCCTTGAAGTTGATACAGAGGGAGTATTGGAGGATGAAATCATCTGGGCCTGCTAGAATGACCCCGGCTCCGCTTCCCTCGTTACAAGAGGAGCCAACCACATAAACCGACCAGACAGGTGGTCCCTTCATTGCTTGGCTGAACTCGGGGATGGTACTTTCAACTATGAATTCTGCTAAAGCCTGAGCCTTGATCGCGGTCCGAGGCTGATACGTTATATCATGCTGGCTCAGCTCGATAGACCACTTCTAAGGCGACCGGAGGTTTCTGGCTTGTGGAGCACTTGCTTCAGCGGTTGGTCGGTAAGAACCACCACCGAATGGGACTGAAAATAAGGGCAAAGCTTCCTTGAGGCCATCACCAGGGCATAAGCCATCTTTTCTATCCTCGGGTAGCGGAGCTCGGCATCTCGAAGTACCTTGCTCACGTAATATATGGGCCTTTGGGTCTTATCTTCTTCCCTCACGAGAACAACACTGAGGGTCTGCTCGGAGGCTACCAGGTAGAGGTAGAGGGGTTCACCAGGAATGGGTTTGCTGAGGAGAGGAGGGTTGACGAGGTAAGCCTTGAGCTGGTCAAATAAATCTTGTTGCTGCTATCCCCACTCAAAGCCTTTAGCCCCCCGAGAGCCTTAAAGAAGGAGAGGTACTTCTCCCCTAACTTCGAAAGGAAACGCCCTATAGCGGCTAGGCGGCCTGTTAGCCTCTGAACTTCCTTAACATTCTTGGAAGGGGCCATGTCTAATATGGCCTTGATTTTCTCTGGGTTAGCTTCGATTCCTCGTTGGCTGACCATGAAGCCGAGGAACTTTCCTGATGAGACTCCGAATGCACACTTGTTTGGATTAAGTCTCATGTTGTGCTTTCTCATAACATCGAATGCCTCATGCAGATCGAGCACATGATCGGCCCCGTGGATGCTCTTTGCAAGCATATCGTCCACATATACCTCCATATTCCAGCTGATTTGAGCTTGGAAAACCTTGTTGACGAGGCGTTGATAGGTGGCGCCTGCATTCTTTAATCCAAAGGGTATAACCCTGTAGCAGTAGAGGCCCTGGTCGGTCACAAATGAGGTCTTTGGGATATCTGGGGGAACATCTGGATCTGATTGTAGCCTGAGAAGACGTCCATGAAGCTGAGGAGTTCATGATCCGAAGTGGCGTCAATCAAAGTGTCAATACTTGGAAGAGGGAAAGGGTCCTTGGGGCAAGCTTTGTTGAGATCGGTAAAATCGATACAAATCCTCCAGGTCCCATTGGACTTCTTCACCATTACCACATTCGACAGCCATTCGGGATAGTTTACCTCTTGTATGAACCGGGCCTTCAAGAGCTTGTCCACCTCCTCTTTTATAGCTAGCTGGCGCTCGGGGGCGAACTTGCGCCTCTTCTGTTGGACCGGTTTGGACCCCGGAGCAATGCTGAGGTGGTGGACCAAGAGCTCTTCGGAAATTCCGGGCATGTCTGCAGCTGACCAAGCAATCTCGGTTCTTTCGAATGCACTGGACTATGTCGGAGCATAGAGCGGATGGGAGGGTCTTGCTAACAAAGAACTTTCGGCTTGGATCCTGCTCAGAGAAGAGCACTTCCTCCAACTCATCCACCGGCTCGGACGTTGGTCGGGTAACATCTTGAGGGATTTCCAGAGTTTCGAGGGAGAGGACTGGACCGAAGGTAGAGGTCATGTAGCACTTGCAGGCCGTTTCCTGATTGCCTTTTACTTTCCCTACTCCTGCCCGAGTTGGGAATTTCATCTTGAGGTGATAGGCAGAGGGGACGGCTTCAAGGACAGCAAGGCCGGGCCGACCCAAAATGACGTTGTAAGCTGCAGGGACATCCACGACCATAAAGTCCATCGACTCCGTTCGGGTAGTAGGAGTTTTGCCAGCGGTTACGTCGAGAGTGATCACCTCTTCAATAGTCACTGGCACCCCCGTGAACCCATGGAGCGTGTAGCCGGTGGGCTTGAGTCTGTCTCAGGATAGTTTGAGGCCTTTGAAAGCAGCGAGGAAGAGGATGTTAACGGAGCTGCCATTGTCCACTAGGATCCTCTCCACTTTGAAGTTCGCCATATGGAGATTGATGACGAGTGCATCACAATGGGGGGGTGCGGACACCTTCAAGATCTTTGTCTGAGAATGTGACGGGCACTCCGAGGCCTTTAGGAGGAGGGGTGGCACGAACCGAATTGACTTCCCTAATGAACGCCTTTCGAGAAGAGTTTGAGGAGCCCCCCATTAGGCCCCCATGAATGAGGTGTAGGACACGCTCCTCTTTGAAGTCGGGCATTTCATCGCGTTCAGGACGCTTGTTAGCCCCCCGAGGTGGGGGAGGAAGGTCGGCTCGGTCCTTTCTCACGAACCTGGTCAGCTGCCCCCTCTGGATGAGGGCTTCTATCTCATTCTTCAAAGCCCGACAATTATTGGTGTCGTGGCCATGGTCCCGGTGATAACGGCACCACTTCTCTTTATCCCTCTTCTTGCCGGGGGTGTTATTTTTGGTGCAAGAAGTATCAACCCCTCCTTCTCAACTTCCATAAGAATTGTGGAGATGTTGGCATTAAGGGGAGTAAATTTTTCAAATCTAGGGGGAGGTCGGCGCTGGCCGCCATTATCCTTCTGGAGCTTCTTGGCCCCTTCCTCTTATGTTCCCTTTCTCTTAGACCCGAAGGAGGACCCCTCCAAGTTAGGGCGGTGCTCAGCCTCTTCGGCCCGAATGTACTTTTTTGCTCCGGAGGAGGAGGTCAGAGAAGTTCTGTGGAGGCTTCTTGGCGAGGGAGGAGCGGAGGCTGGAGTTGAGGACATTGGATTGAAATGCTGCTGCAGCGACCGACTGGTCGAGGGATGCTATGGACCTAGCTTCAGCTATGAACCTTTTCACATAGTCTCTCAGCTTCTCAACCTTCTTCTGGTTGAGGTAGAGTAGCGAAATGCTGGTCTTCTCAGTTCGGTGGCTACTCACGAAGTGGGTGACGAATAGGGTCTCAAATTGCTCGAAGGAGAATATTGAGGAAGGGGCAAGGCGAGAGTACCATTCTCGAGCTGGACCCTTGAGAGTTGCAGGGAAGGTTTTGCAGAGTAGAGCATCGGAAGCTTGATGGATGAGCATGAGGGTCTTGAAGCTTTCGATGTGATCGACGGGGTCAGTCTCCCCGGAATAGGTCTCGAATTGAGATTGGTACGGGTGCATCCATTATGGTTCGGGAAAAAGGAGGTCTACTAGGACGAAGGGTCCTTCCTCTATGCTCTTCTTCTCAGTCTAACTGACCCAAGCGCCTCTCAATTTCGTGGAGACGGCAGTAGACAGCGTCGTCCCATCGACGGTAATCAGCCGAGCCTTTAGACTCGTCTTCGTACGAGGAAGAACGGGGGCTACGACGACGGTAGCTCCTGGAGCGGCGAGGACTTGGCATGTGCAGGGGGTTGCTAGGAGCTGGAGGAGGGATTTAGGGACCGTCGGCGAGGACTTCGGACCAGAGGAGGAGTGGGAATCCTTGGAGCATTGGTGTTGTTGGGACGAAGATTAAGAGCTTGTAGGACGGTTGCTTGGAACTGCTGGAACTCGACACGGGTGATGGGTGCCTCATCATTCCTAGGATGTTACCGACCGGCAGGGGAATGGGGTCTTCTTCTGTGATGCTCGGGGGACTCTCTCTGCCCCTTCGGAAAGAGGACCTTCTGTAGTCTCGGTGGTGAGGAGATCGCTCATCCGGACGTTGCTAGCGGGAGGCTCCCACTCGGGGCCGCTTTTCATCCAGACGGCAGTGAAGAACCTCATCCTTCTGCCGATTGAGGATGGTGTTGCGAAGGTCGGAAGCTTGGGGATTGTGGGAGGCCATAGAATCCGAAGAGGCATTGTGGATGGAGACGTGGTCCGGATGGAGAGGTTGTTTCTACAGGTTGGGACCTTTAGGAGGTTGTTGATTCTGAGGAGGCAGGTCCTATTGGAGAGGGTCCTCTGCTTGAGGAGGAAGTTGCCCCTATGGGCTGGATGGGGACTTCTTGTTGCTGATCGGGGTTGGGTCCGCAGTTGGACCCTCTAGATCTTACTTTCCTAGGAGGCATGGCTGGAGAGGATCTGACCAATGGAAAGAGGGGAGGCAGCTATTCGTTTCTTCCCACAGACGGCGCCAATCTGTTACCGCTAAATCTGGTGTGGGGGCAAACAGATAGTATTTGCAGATTCTTGGAAAACTTGAATAGCAAACCTGAAACCTGTTCCGCCGGAGTTTGACCGTTGAATCCTGCCGTTCACCTGCAAAAAGTGCAAGACACCGGGGTTGATCCCGGCGACGCACCCTCCGACGCTCAAGTCAGTAATCAGGATTGATTATGAAAGAGCGTAAATTGGAAAAAGATTGATTACCTCTTAATGGAGATAGATGGGGGGTATTTATAGGCGCCGCTGGGGTCAGATTAGGAATGTGATCCCTGTGGTTAGATAAGGAATGTAATCCCTAATCCCCAGTGAAAGGATAGATATGAATCAGGGCCGTTGATTAGGATTAATCAGAAACCCTAATTCTATCCTTTCTTGACCGGGTTTGCTGCGGGTTGAAACCCGCACCCAGTTGAGGTGGGTCCGTTCGCGGGTTAGTGGGTCTTCGAGGAGAACCCGTACCCGCTTCAGACCCATTGGTAGGTGAAATTACCGTTTTACCCCTGGACTTCAAGATTCGTGCCTGATTTGGACGGTTCCAATTTAACCCCATTTTTAGCCATATCAGAGAGATTATGAAAGAGCGTAAATTGGCAAAAGTTTCATTACCTCTTATTGGTGGTGGATGTGGGGTATTTATAGTCGCCGTTGGGATCAGATTAGGAATGTAATCCCTGTGATCAGATAAGGAATGTAATCCCTGTGATCAGATTAGGAATGTAATCCCTAATTTCCAGTGAAAGGATAGATGTGAATCAGGGCTGTTGATTAGGGCTAATCAGGAACCTTAATTCTATCCTGCTGGACCGGGTTCATTTCGGGTTGGGACCCGTACCCAGTTGAGGTGGATCCGTTCGTGGGTTATTGGGTCATGAAGAAAGACACAGTTCCCATTTCAGACCCGTTAGTAGGTGAAATTATCGTTTTGCCCCTGAGCTTTAAGATTCATGTCCGATGTGAACGGTCCCGATTTAATCCTATTTTTAGCCATATCACGAGCCCCCCACTCCTAGAGACTGAGTTTTACAGTCTTCGAGGAGTAGTTTTGTTGTTCTAATGGCGTACGAGATTTTATCTGTGTTCTTAAGGGAATTTGGAATCTTGCTTGGGGTGTAATGGTATTATTCTGGGCTTGTAAAATACCCAAAAATATCCTCAGAATTTTCTGGATTTTTGGTGATTTTTCTAGATTTTTCTGAATTTTTTCTCATTTTTTTGAATTTTTTATTCATTTTCCGAATTAAATAATTAATTATCAAAAATATTAATTAATTATTCTAATTAAATAATTATTTTTTTCAGAATTTTAAAATAATTTTTCTGAATTAATAATTATTTTAAGAATTTTTAATTAATTTTTTTCAATTTTTTAATTATTTTTTCGGATTTTTTAAATAATTAAAACAAATAAGTAAATAAATAAATTAATTAAAAATTACCTGGACACGTGGCACATTTCTGAGCGTCGATCATGACCAGATGTGCGCGCATCGCAAGGCAGATCACGTTCTGGACACATGGTGCAATTCTGAACGTCAATCGTGTCGTGACGCGAATTTTGAGACGATCGGACAGATCGTGTGGGTCGGCAGGTTTTTTCTCCAATTACAGGGTCGGCTCTTCGGCTCGGCCACGCAGCGAGATGAAGCCACGTGGCATTTTTTTTTTTTTTTGCTGCTTCTCTCCTCTGCTTTGTCTGCTCTGTTTCCTTTCTCCTTCGTCTCTTCTCTTCGGCGCCAATCCAATGAAGAGGGAGCTCGACGTCGGTATGGTAGAGGAGCTCAGCGAAGGGAGGTGGGCTCGGCTATGGGCGAGCTCTGCGAGGAGGCGAAGCCATGGCGACGCTTGGCGAGGGAGTTGGAGTTCGGAGCTTCGTCGCTTTGCAAGCTCGGAATGGAACTCGGAATTGGGTTCATCAACATTGGAGAGCTTGGGCTTGGAATCGGTGCTCGGAGTTGAGGAGAGCTCGAGCTCGTACAGGGGGGAGAGCTCGGCGCGGGATCTTAATGGAGCACGGAAAGTCGGTGAGGAGTTGGCGGAATTCGTGCTTTCGACGAAGGGTGGCTCGTCGAGGGTGGAGCTGCAAGTTGAAGGAGCTCGGTCCGATGTTGAAGATGGGTGTTGGGTTCGTCGAGGGAGGAGCTCGGCACGTCGGAGTCGAAGCTCGTCGAGGCTTCGATGAGGAAGAGGCATGGCAAGGAGCTTCGGCGAACCAGCTCGACGAGTGGAGTTGAGCTCGTCGGAGGCTTGGTGAGTGGAGTTCGGAGCTTTGACGATGGAGGCAGCTCGGGAAGGAGATGGGCCGAGCTCAGCGATGGGGGAGTGGAGCTCTCCCGTGGGTTCGCTGAGGAAGGAGCTCGGCACATCGAAGTCGAAGCTCGTCGAGGCTTCGACGAAGAAGAGGCATGGCAAGAAGCTTCGACGAACGAGCTTGACGAGTGGAGTGGAGCTCATCGGAGGTTCGGTGAGGGAGGAGCTGAAGCTCGGAGGTGAAGTTGGGTTTATATTTCTTGTGTCTGGTTGTTGGCGCCAGTTTGTCGAAGAAGAAGGGGTCAGCTGTCTAGTTTCTGTTTTGGCGGGAGCATGGGGAAGAAGAAGAAGGGAAGGGCTTCTTTCCAAATATATATATATATATATATATATATATATATATATATATATATATATATATATATATTCTTCTTCTTCTTTGCTTCTTGTTCGAAAAATCCGAGCACGGATTTTGAGGAGCATTTTTCACCACTTTGCTGCTCGGTAGATCAATAGCTCGGATTTCAGATCCGAGGTATGTGGCTCCATCTGGACGGTTGATCACAATCGTGGCGCGAATCACGAGACAAGAGGCTCAAATTTTGAGAAAACGTTATCTTGTCGTTTTGTGGAGATGTGGCGAGATCTGAGCCGTTCATCATGTTCTAGCACGAATTTTGAGACGATCCAACGGTGGGATAGGATCGGCAGAATTTTTCTCCATATGTGGGGGTCGGTACCTCAGCACCTCGGCTCGGTGGCTCGGCCATGGCAGAGCTCGGCCCTAAGAAGAAAGAAGAAGGGGAGGAGAGGCATTCGGGTGCTCTCCTCTGCCTTGTTCTTTCGCACAGTGAAGAAAAGGAGAAGTGTTGGGTTCTTTTGGCGGGAAGACTGAAGAAGAAGGAGAAGAATGAAGAAGCCAAGAAGGGTATGGGTCGGATCGTGGGTGTCGGATCCGACCCCGACCCGTTAGCCTCTTTTTCTTTCTTCCTCTTTATCTGCTTGCTTTTTCGGCGAATCCGAGCACGGATTTTGAGGCACATTTTTTGCCACCCTGTAGTTCGGTAGATTGGTAGCTCGGATTTTAGATCCGAGCAATGTGGCTCCATCCGGACGGTTGATCACGATCGTGGTGCGAATCACAAGACAAGAGGCTCGAATTTCGAGAAAACGTTATCATGTCATTTTGTGGAGATGTGGCACGATCTGAACCGTTCATCATGTTCTAGCACGAATTTTGGCATGATCCAACGGTGAAACCGGCTCTGCAGAATTTTTCTCCATATGTGGAGGTCGGTACCTCGTCCACTCGGCTCAGTGACTCGGTAGTTCCCCCTCTGCCCATAGTAGCTCGGTATCTCGAGAGGATGGGTCGGAGCTCTGCCTTTGCTCTTCGGCTTGAGAGGATGGGTCGGAGCTCGACGAGGAAGGGGGTCAGCATATGGGAGAGGTGAAGAGCTCCGGAGCTCTGCCTCTGTTCTGTTTGGTTTTGGAGATTTTTGAAGAGGAGCTCCACTCCTAGGGGTGGAGAAGAGGTGCTAGGAAGATCCTCGTAAGAGCCATGGGAAGACCCATTCTTTGAAGTGAGTGCCAGGAACAACTGTAGGGGAGAGTTGTGAGCTCCGAACTCATTAAGAAGAGGTCCGCTTTGGAGGTGAGCGGAGTGAAGAGCTCGGCTCTAGGAGAGAGCCATCTGGAAGACGAGTTTAAGGAGAAACTCTAGGAGGGAGTTGTGAGCTCCGAACTCGTCGAGAAGAGGTCCGCCTTGAAGGTGAGCGGAGCGAAGAGCTCGGCTCTAAGAGAGAGCCATCTGGAAGACGAGTTTGAGGAGCAACTCTAGGAGGGAGTTGTGAGCTCCGAACTCGTTGAGAAGATGTCTTCTTTGGAGGCGAGCGGAGTGAAGAGTTCGGCTCTGGACGAGAGCAATTTAGACGAGTTTGAGGAGCAACACTAGGAGAGAGTTGTAAGCTCCGAACTCGTCGAGAAGATGTCTTCTTTGGAGGCGAGCGGAGTGAAGAGCTCAGCTCTGGAAGAGAGCAATTTGGAAGACGAGTTTGAGGAGCAACTCTAGGAGAGAGTTGTAATCTCCGAACTCGTTGAGAAGAGGTCTGCTTCGGAGGCGAGCGGAGTGAAGAGCTCGGCTCTCGGAGAGCCATCTGGAAGACGAGTTTGAGGAGCAACTCTAGGAGAGAGTTGTGCTCCGAACTCGTTGAGAAGATGTCCGCTTTGGAGGAGAGCGGAGTGAAGAGCTCGACTCTGGGAGAGAGCAATTTGGAAGATGAGTTTGAGGAGCAACTCTAGGAGAGATTTGTAAGCTCCGAACTCGTTGAGAAGAGGTCTTCTTTGGAGGCGAGCGGAGCGACGAGCTCGGCTCTAAGAGAGAGCCATCTGGAAGAAGAGTTTGAGGAGCAACTCTAGGAGGGAGTTGTGAGCTCCGAACTGGTTGAGAAGAGGTCCGCCTTGGGGGTGAGCGGAGCGAAGAGCTCGGCTCTAAGAAAGAGCCATCTGGAAGAAGAGTTTGAGGAGCAACTCTAGGAGGGAGTTGTGAGCTCCGAACTTGTTGAGAAGAGGTCCACTTCGGAGGCGAGCAGAGTGAAGAGCTCGGCTCTGGGAGAGAGCCATCTGGAAGAAGAGTTTGAGGAGCAACTCTAGGAAGGAGTTGTGAGCTCCGAACTCGTTGAGAAGAGGTCTGCTTCGGAGGCGAGCGGAGTGAAGAGCTCGACTCTCGGAGAGCCATCTGGAAGACGAGTTTGAGGAGCAACTCTAAGAGAGAGTTATGCTCCGAACTCATTGAGAAGAGGTCCGCTTTGGAGGAGAGCGGAGTGAAGAGCTCGGCTCTAGGAGAGCCATCTGGCAGACGAGTTTGAGGAGCAACTCTAGGAGATAGGTGAGCTCCGAACTCGTTGAGAAGAGGTCCGCTTTGGAGGAGAGCGGAGTGAAGTGCTCGACTCTAGGAGAGCCGTCTGGCAGACGAGTTTGAGGAGAAACTCTAGGAGATAGGTGAGCTCTGACCTCGTTGAGAAGAGGTCCGCTTTGGAGGAGAGCGGAGTGAAGAGCTCAGCTCTAGGAGAGCCATCTAGCAGACGAGTTTGAGGAGCAACTCTAGGAGATAGTTGTGCTCCGAACTCGTTGAGAAGTGGTCTGCTTTGGAGGAGAGCGGAGTGAAGAGCTCGGCTCTGGGGAGAGCCATTTGGAAGACGAGTTTGAGGAGCAACTGTAGGAGAGAGTTGTGAGCTCCGAACTCGCTATTTAGGTGAGAGAATCAACGGTTGTAGGAGCAGTTCCGAATGGCGAACCACTTCTGGCTCGCTTAAGAGCGGGCTTGCGAAGTAGAATTGAGCCAAGTGTTGGACTCTGAACTTGTCGTTAGAGGGATTCAACGGTTGTGGGAGCAATTCCAAATGGCGAACCACTTCTAACTCGCTTAAGAGCAAGTTATCCGAAGCAGAATCGAGCCAAGTGTTGGACTCCGAACTCGTCGTTAGAGGGATTCAACGATTGTGGGAGCAATTCCGAATGGCGAACCACTTCTAACTCGCTTAAGAGTGAGCTTGCTAAGTAGAATCAAGCCAAGTGTTGGACTCCGAACCATCGTTAGAGTTATTCAATGGCTGCAGGAGCAATTCCGAATGGCGATCCACTTCTGGCTCGCTTAAGAGCGAGCTTGCGAGGTAGAATCGAGCCAAGTGTTAGACTCCGAACCATCGTTAGAGTTATTCAACGGCTACAGGAGCAATTCCGAATGGCGAACCACTTCAGGCTCGCTTAAGAGCGAGCTTGCGAAGTAGAATCGAGCCAAGTGCTGGACTCCGAACCATCATTAGAGTTATTCAACGGTTGTGGGAGCAATTCCGAATGGCGAACCACTTCTAACTCGCTTAAGAGCAAGTTATCCGAAGCAGAATCGAGCCAAGTGTTGGACTCCGAACTCGTTGTTAAAGGTTAGTAAGTTGTGGGAGAATGGAGGTCTGCTCAGGAGGAGGTTTATTGCCCGTTGCTCTTCTTCCCTGTCAATTTGGCCGAGGCGCCTCTCCATCTCGTGGAGATGGCGGTAGACCGAGTCTTCTCTTTGATCATATCTTGCTGAGCCCCGGGACTCATCTTCGTACGAGGGTAGACTGGGGCTGCGGCGATGGTAGCTTGGAGATGGACGAGGACTGAGAGTGTGAAGGCGATGGCTCCTAGTTGGCTCATGAGTAGGTGACCTCTGGTCGTTCTTTGAGGTGATATTGAGGTCCCGTAAGATTGTCGCTTGGAAGTCTTGAAGGTCTGCCCTTGTGACTGGTGCCTCTCCATCTTGGCGGTCCCTATGTGTGGCTCGGCTTACTGGAGAATGAGTTCTCCGCCGATGACACTGAGGGGACTCCCTTCGCCCTCTTCGAGTAGGGGACCTTCTGTAGTCTCGGCGATGAGGAGATCGTTCATTTGAACGTTGTTGGCGGGAGGCTCCCTCTCGGGCCTGCCTTTCATCCAAACGGTGGCGAAGATCCTCTGCCTTCTGCCGATTGAGAATGGTATTGTGAAGATCGGAAGCTCGGGGATTATGGGATGCCATAGAATCGGAAAAAGGGTTGTGTATGGAGACGCGGACCTGATGGAGAGGTTGCTTCTGAGGATTTGGATGCGAGCCCCCCGCACCAGCATTCTGAGCCCAGGAGGGACCCTTAGGGGGTTGCGGATTCTGAGGAGGAGGTTGGTTCTGCTGGTCCTCAGCTTGAAGAGGAAGTTGCCCCTGCTGCTGAGTGGGTTGGATGGGGACTTCCTGTTGCTGATCGGGGTTGGGTCCACGGTTGGACCCTCTGGATCTCACTTTCCTAGGAGGCATGATTGGAGAAGATCTGACCAATGGAAAGAGAGGAGGCTGCTATTCGTTTGTTTCCCACAGACGATGCCAATCTGTTGCCGCTAAATCTGGTGTGGGGGCAAACATATAGTATTTGTGGATTCTTAGGAAAACTTTGAATATCAAACCTGATACCTGTTCCGCCGGAGTTTGACCGTTGGCTCCCGCCGTTTACCTGCAAAAAGTGCGAGACACCGGGGTTGATCCCGGCGACGCACCCTCCGATGCTCAAGTCAGTAATCAGAGAGATTATGAAAGAGCATAAATTGGCAAAAGATTCATTACCTCTTAATGGTGGTGGATGGAGGGTATTTAGAGTCGCCGTTGGGATCAGATTAGGAATGTAATCCCTGTGATCAGATTAGGAATGTAATTCCTAATTCCCAGTGAAAGGATAGATGTGAATCAGAGCTGTTGATTAGGGCTAATCAGGAACTCTAATTCTATCCTGCTGGATCGGGTTCATTTCAGGTTGGGACCCGTACCCAGTTGAGGTGGATCCGTTCGTGGATTATTGGGTCATGAAGAAAGATCCAGTTCCCATTTCAGACCCGTTAGTAGGTGACATTACCGTTTTGCCCCTGAGCTTTAAGATTCGTGTCCGATGTGAACGGTTCCGATTTAATTCTGTTTTTAGCCATATTAATATCTTTGCAAATTAATTGATAAAGTCCACAAATTCTTTTCTTGTTGCATAAGTTTCTACATATTAAAAATAATACATCAGACAAGTATTAGTGTAGTCCACTTGATGATTACAATCTCTTGTTTGATTGTGAATAGGAGATTGTGAGTTCAAATCTCGCAGCACGCACAAAAAACTTTAGGTTAGAGCCAACATGGCGGTGGGCCCCATCACACCCCAACTTGATTTGAGACCGTTAATTTTAACCGTAGAATACACTACCGAACATGATGACTGTTTTTTGATGTGAAACATGATGACTGTTAGAAGATCCATCAGCTACGACTGCTCTATAGTTCTGGGTACCTCGGAATCAGCGCACCTACTGAACGATTAGAAGATGTTGTAAAATCCAAAATATGTAATAAAATATAAAGAAATCTATCAAGTGGCTCTCCTTTAATTCTCCAAAATCAAAGACCCGGATCTAGTCTTATAAAACACATTTTTTTACCAAAACTCAAATTCAAATTCCCCCCAAAACAACTCTTTTATTTATTTAATTTCTCTTTCTCTCTCTCTATATATATATATATAGAGAGAGAGAGAGTCATGCTATTATGAGATGGTGAGATGGGTGAGATGAAAAAGTTTTTGAAGATATAAGCGATTTGAGTCATCTGAATCTCGATCACACCGTTCACATCACTCTACATGTCATCAAGATGATATGTGCCAAATTTCAAACAATTTCGAGACTTGTAGCCTATGCATCAAGATATTCAAATAAATGCATATACATATATTTTGTACCATCTTCATGACGTGTTGAACGTTGTGATGCATAGGCTAGAGGTCTCCAAATCGCTTGAAATTTTATACACACCATCTAGATGATATGTAGAGTGATGTGAACGGTGTGATCGAGATTCAGATGACTCAAATCACTCATCTCGCAAAAAAATATTTTCATTTCACCCATCTCACCATCTCATATTAGCATTATTCTATATATATATATATATATATATATATATATATATATATATATATATATATATATATATATATATATGGGTTTTGCTCCATTGAAAACGGGTCCGTTTTCAATGGGTTGGAAAACAGGGCTCCTGGCCGTCCGATCTAGCAAGATCATGATCAGCGGATGAGATCTGAACTCGTTAAGCATCCCACTAACGCTTTGAAAAGTGGAGGGGCATTTTCGTCACTTCACGCCAAAAAACATTTGGGACTTGGCATTTTTTTGGCATGGAGTTTTTTTTGTCGAAAAATTCACTTAGGCCGTTGTTGGAAACAACGGCCTAGGTTGTTTTTTTTATAAAAAAAAATACCTTGGCCGTTGTTTTCAACAACAGCCTAGTTATGTGTTACCGCTAAATCTGGTGTGGGGGTAAACAGATAGAATTTGTGGATTCTTGGAAAACCTGAATAGCAAACACCTAACCTGTTCCACCGGAGTTTGACCGCTGACCCCCGTCGTTCACCTGCAAAAAGTGCGAGACACCGGGGTTGATCCCGGCGACGCACCCTTCGACGCTCAAGTCAGTAACCAGAAATGATTATAAAGAGTGTTTAACTAGCAAAAGATTGATTACCTTGTAACAGTGGTAGGTTGGAGGTATTTATAGTCGCCATGGGGAGTTGATTAAGGATCTGATTTCCTGTGATTCTGTTCGGAGTAAAATCCTCATAATCAGTTTAGGAAACTGATCCCTAATTCCCGGTGAGAGGATAAATGTGGATCAGGCCCGTTGATTTAGTCAAATCAGAGACCCTGATTTTCTCTTGCTGGTCTGGGTTCGTCTCGGGTCAGGACCCGTACCCAGTTGAGGTGGATCCGTTCGCGGGTTATTGGATCTGTGAGAAGGAGACCCAGTACCCGTTTCGGACCCATTTGTATGTGAAATTACCGTTTTACCCCTGAGCTTTAAGATTCATGTCCGATGTGAACGGTCCCGATTTAATCCTATTTTTAGCCATATCACGAGCCCCCCACTCCCGAATACTGAGTTTGATCAGCCTTTGAGGAGTAGTTTTACTGTTCTAATGGCGTACGGGATTTTATCGGTGTTCTTAAGGGAGTTTGTATCTTGCTCGGGGTGTAACGGTGTTATTCTAGGCTTGTAAAATTCCCAAAAATATTCTCAGAATTTTCTGGATTTTTGGTGATTTTTCCAGATTTTTCTGAATTTTTTCTCATCTTTTTGAATTTTTTATTCATTTTCCGAATTAAATAATTAATTATCGAAAATATTAATTAATTATTATAATTTAATAATTATTTTTTCGGAATTTAAAAATAATTTTTCTGAATTAATAATTATTTTTAGAATTTTTAATTGATTTTTTTCGATTTTTTAATTATTTTTTCGGATTTTTTAAATAATTAAAACAAATTAATTAATTAATTAATTAATTAAATATTACCTGGACACGTGGCACGTTTCTGGACGTCGATCGTGATCAGATGGAGCGCATCGTAAAGCAGATCATGATCTGGACACGTGGCACGTTTCTGAGCGTCGATCATGATCAGATGTGCGCGCATCGTGAGGCAGATCACGTTCTGGACACATGGCACGTTTCTGAGCGTCGATCGTGTCGCGACGCGAATTTTGAGACGATCGGACGGATCGTGTGGGTCGGCAGGTATTTTCTCCATATACGAGGGTCGGTTCTTTGGCACCTCGGCTCGGCAACTTGGATCTGCCGATCCTTGAGATGATGCCACGTGGCGCCACGTGGCCTTTTTTTTTTTTTTCTCTGCTTCTCTCCGCTGCTTCTTCTTCACCTCTTCCTCTGTTTCTTTCTTCGGCTGTTCTTTCTTTCTGGCCCGCCATTGCTGTTCTCCTCTTTTCTTCTTCGCCCAGTTTTCTTTCTTCTTCGCCTCTCCTTCTTCATCGAGCTTGAAGACATAGGAGTAGCCTCGGCGCGTTGCCAATGGAGACGGGCGAGGAGCTTGCGAGAGCTTGAGGCATGCTCGAGGCGAGCTTGATCAGCGACGGAGTGAGGGAGCCGATTGTGGGAGCTCGGCATCGGGGAGAGGTCGCGAGGGCGAAGCTCGACGAAGAAGGGTTTCGCCGCTTGAAGCTGGGGGAGCAGTAGAGGACAAGCTTGAAGGAGAGCTCGGTGATGCGATGTTCGGTGGTGCGGAGCTCCGCGCTTTGTGAGCTCGGTATTGGACGAAGAGCTCGGTTTGGAAGGTGGGCGACCGAAGATGAGCTCAGCAGTGAGGTAGGGTCGAGCTCGGTGATGTGCGGCGAGGTCGAGCGTGGGGTCGGCGAAGTGAAAGGAGCTCGACACCAATGGAGAGAGCTCCGAAGTGGGTTTTGGAGCTTTGGTGATAGCGGTGTAGTTCGGAGACGATGCTTCGGCATACTGGAGAGCTTCGGCATAGCGATTGTGCCGCTCGACGAGGAGGGGTTCGAGCTCGGCCATGGAGCTTGACGAAGCTCGGCGGAGGTGGTGATGGCGAGGTCGAGCTCGTGCGAGGTGGAGGTGGAGTTTTGAGTTCGACCGGGGGGCTCGGCACCGTGGAGCTTCGACGTCGGCGTTGCTCGGGAATCAAGCTCGGTGACGGAGCTTGTCGGTGTGGAGGTTCGACGTCGGAGGTTGAGGAAGAAGGTGTTGGGTTTTCCTCTTCGGTTGGTTTTGTTTTGGTAGGAGTATGGAAAAGAAGGAGTGAATGAAGTGGGTCGGGTTCGGATCCCTTAACGGGTCGACCCGGCCCCCGTGCCACCCTTTTTTTTTTCTTCTCTCTCGCTGCTGTTCATGCTCTTGTTCTTTCTCTCCTCTGCTTTTTCTCTTCTTCTCCTCTGCTTCGTGTTCGGCAAATCCGAGCACAGATTTTGAGGAGCATTTTTGCCACTTTGCAGTTCGGTAGTTCGGTAGCTCGGATTTCAGATCCGAGCTACGTGGCTCAATCTGGACGGTTGATTACGATCGTGGCACGAATCACGAGACAAGAGGCTCAAATTTTGAGAAAACGTTATCTTGTCGTTTTGTGGAGACGTGGCGCGATCTGAGCCGTTCATCATGTTCTAGCACATTTTTTGAGATGATCCAATGGTGAGATGGCTCGGCAGCATTTTTCTCCATATGTGAGGGTAGGTTCCTCGTCCGCTCGGCTCGGTGACTCAGTAGTTCACCCTCTGCCCGTAGTAGCTCGGTATCTCAAGAGGATGGGTCGGAGCTCTGTTCCTCGGCTCAGGAGGATGGGTCGGCATATGGGAGAGGTGAAGGGCTCTGAAGCTCTGCCTCTATTCTGTTTGGTTTGGAGATTTTTGAAGAGGAGCTCCACTCCTAGGAGAAGAGGTGCAAGGAAGATCCTCGTAAGAGCCATGGGAAGACCCATTCTTTGAAGTGAGTGCAAGGAGCAACTCTAGGGGAGAGTTGTGAGCTCCGAACTCGTTTAGAAGAGGCCCGCTTTGGAGGCGAGCGGAGTGAAGAGCTCAGACCTAGGAGAGACCGATCTGGAAGACGAGTGAGGAGTAACTCTAGGAGAGAGTTTTAGCTCCGAACTCGTTTGAGAAGAGATCTGCCTTGGAGGTAAGCGGAGTGAAGAGCTCGGCTTTTAGGAGAGCCATCTGGAAGACGAGTTTGATGAGCAACTCTAGGAGAGAGTTGTGAGCTCCGAATTCTTTGAGAAGAGCCCCGCTTTGGAGGCGAGCGGAGTGAAGAGCTCGACTCTGGGAGAGAGCCATTTGGAAGACGAGTGTAAGGAGGAACTCTAGGGGAGAGTTGTGCTCCGAACTCGATGAGAAGTGGTCCGCTTTGGAGACGAGCGGAAGTGAAGAGCTCGGTTCTAGGAGAGAGCGATCTGGAGGACGAGTTTGAGTAGCAACTCTAGGAGAGAGTTGTCAGCTCCGAATTCTTTGAGAAGAGCCCCGCTTTGGAGGCGAGCGGAGTGAAGAGCTTGACTCTGGGAAAGAGCCATTTGGAAGACGAGTGTAAGGAGGAACTCTAGGAGAGAGTTGTGCTCCGAACTCGATGAGAAGAGGTCCACTTTGGAGACGAGCGGAAGTGAAGAGCTCGGTTCTAGGAGAGAGCGATCTGGAGGACGTGTTTGAGGAGCAACTCTAGGAGAGAGTTTTAGCTCCGAACTCGTTTGAGAAGAGGTCCGCCTTGGAGGTAAGCGGAGTGAAGAGCTCGGCTCTAGGAGAGAGCCATTTGGAAGACGAGTGTAAGGAGGAACTCTAGGAGAGAGTTGTGCTCCGAACTATTCGAGAAGAGCTCCGCTTTGGAGGCGAGCAGAGTGAAGAGCTCGGCTCTAGGAGAGCCATCTGGAAGACGAGTTTGAGGAGCAACTCTAGGAGAGAGTTTTAGCTCTGAACTCGTTGAGAAGATGTCCGCCTTGGAGGTAAGCGAAGTGAAGAGCTCAGCCCTGAGAAGAAAGAGGAAGGGGAGGAGAGGCATTCGGGTTCTCTCCTCTGCCTTGTTCTTTCGCACAGTGAAGAAGAGCAGAAGTGTTGGGTTCTTTTGGCGGGAAGACTAAAGAAGGAGAAGAATGAAGGATCTAAGAAGGGTATGGGTCGGACCGTGGGTATCGGATCCGACCCCGACCCATTAGCCTCTTTTTCTTTCTTCCTCTTTATCTGCTTGCTTGTTCGGCGAATCCGAGCATGGATTTGGAGGCACATTTTCTGCCACTTTGCTGCTCGGTAGATCGGTAGCTCGGATTTCAGATCCGAGCTACGTGGCTCCATCTAGACGGTTGATCACGATCGTGGCGCGAATCATGAGACAAGAGGCACGAGTTTCGAGAAAATGTTATCTTGTCGTTTTGTGGTGACGTGGCGCGATCTGATCGATCCATCACGCTTGAGTACGAATTTTGAGATGATCTAACGGTGAGATCGGGTTGGCGGTATTTTTCTCCATATGTGGAGGTCAGTACCTCGTCCGCTCGGCTCGGTGACTCTGTAGTTCACCCTCTGCTCGAGCGTGAGGAGAAGCTCGAGTGTGAGGAGAAGCTCGGCGAGCTGATGAAGTGGACGGGTCGGCATATGGAAGAGGTGGTGCTCTCTTTGGTCTTGGAGATTTTTTTGGAAGAGGAGCTCCACTCTTAGGTGTGGAGAGGACCCATCCTTTGAAGAGAGTGTAAGGAGCGACTTGATGGGAGAGTTTTGAGGAGGAACTCTAGGTGAGAGTTGTGCTCCGAACTCGTCGAGAAGAGCTTCCGCTTTGGAGGCGAGCGGAGTGAAGAGCTCGACTCTAGGAGAGAGCCATCTGGAAGATGAGTTTTGAGGAGCAACTCTAGGGGAGAGCTGTGAGCTCCGAACTTGTTGAGAAGAGGTCCGCCTTGGAGGTGAGCGGAGCGAAGAGCTCGGCTCTAGGAGAGATCCATCTGTAAGACGAGTTTTGAGGAGCAACTCTAGGGGAGAGTTATGCTCCGAACTCGTTGAGAAGAGGTCCACTTTGGAGGCGAGCGGAGGGAAGAGCTCTGCATTAGGAGAGCCATTCGAGAGACAAGTTTGAGGAGGAACTCTAGGAGAAAGTTGTGCTCCGAACTCGTCGAGAAGAGATCCGCTTTGGAGGCGAGCGGAGCGAAGAGCTCGGCTCTAGGAGAGATCCATCTGGAAGACGAGTTTTGAGGAGCAACTCTAGGGGAGAGTTGTGCTCCGAACTTGTTGAGAAGAGATCCGCTTTGGAGGCGAGCGGAGTGAAGAGCTCGGCTTTAGGAGAGAGCCATTTGTGAGACGAGTATGAGGAGGAACTCTAGGAGAGAGTGGTGCTCCGAACTCGTTGTTTAAATAACAGAATCAATGGTTGTGGGAGCAGTTCCGAATGGCGAACCACTTCTAACCCGCTGAAGAGCAAGTTATTTGAAGAGGAATCGAGCCAAGTGTTGGACTCCGAACCATCGGTAGAGTTGTTCAACGGTTGTGGGAGCAATTCCGAATGGCGAACCACTTCTAACCCGCTGAAGAGCAGGTTATTTGAAGAGGAATCAAACCAAGTGTTGGACTCCGAACCATCGGTAGAGTTGTTCAACGGTTGTGGGAGCAATTCTGAATGGCGAATCACTTCTAACCCGCTGAAGAGCAGGTTATTTGAAGAGGAATCGAGCCAAGTGTTGGACTCCGAACCATCGTTGTTAAAGGTTAGTAAGTTGCGGGAGCAGCCATGTAGAAGAAGCTGGACTCCGAACCCACCATTTAAGAGAGTCGTGACTCGGAGAGATAGAGAAATAATTTTTAATGAAAAGATGTGAAGCTTGAAATAAACTAAGTGGCCACTTCAATAGGGCGAGCCATTATTACATGCTATTGGCCGAGTTACAAGCATCGGCCTTATTGAAAATCAGGATCATACTTCTACAATAAGGTGAAGACCTCTTGGGAGGAGCTAGGAGATTTTGAGTGTTGAAGCTCGGCGGGCCCTTCTGTTTGTTTGTTGGCTCGTCAGGAGAGAAGCTCGGCCCCCTCTTTTTGGACGAACCTGGTCAGGTGCCCCCGTTGTATAAGTTCTTCAATCTCCTCCTTGAGAGCCCGACAATCATCCGTGTCGTGGCCGTGGTCCCTATGAAAGCGGCACCACTTATCCTTGTTCCTCTTCTTGCCTGGTGTATTCATTATCGGGGGGGCGCGGAGGAGCCCTTCCTTGTCCACCTCCATAAGAACTTCTGATATATTGGCAATTAGGGGGGTGAACTTCTCAAACCGAGGAGTCGGGCGACGCTGTCCATTACCGTCCTTCTGAGATTTTTGGGACCCCTCTTCGCCTGTGCTCTTCCGTTTGTTCCCGGAAGATGTCTCCTCAAAGCCCGGGAGATTCTCGGCTTCTTCGGCCCGAATGTACTTCTCGCTCCTAAGAAGGAGGTCGGCGAAATTATGTGTGGGCTTCTTGGCAAGGGAGGAGCGAAAGCTAGAGTTGAGGACGTTCGATTGGAAGGCGGCCGCTGCAACAGGTTGATCAAGGGAAGCGATGGATCTCACTTCTGCAGTGAACCTCCTCACCTAGTCTCTCAAATTCTCTCCCTTCTCCTGGCGGAGCTGGAGCAATGAGATGTTGGTCTTCTCCGTGCGTCTGCTACTCACAAAATGAGTGATGAAGAGGGTCTCGAATTGCTCGAAGGAGAATATGGAAGATGGGGCGAGGCGGGAGTACCACTCCCGAGCCGAACCCTTAAGAGTGGCGGGGAAGGTTTTGCACAGCAAAGCATCGGAAGCTTGGTGGATTAGCATGAGGGTCTTCAAGCTTTTGATGTGGTCCACGGGGTCCGACTCCCCCGAGTAAGTTTCGAACTGCGGGGGTTCGAAACCTCTTGGGACAGGAGCCTCCATGATGGTCCGGGAGAAGGGAGGTCCGCTCGGGCGAATGATCCTTCCTCTTAACTCCTCATCCTTATCTATTCGGCCGATGCACCTCTCCATCTCGTGGAGGCGGCAGTAGAGAGCATCGTCCCTTCGACGGTAGTCAAATGAGCCTCTGGACTCGTCTTCATAGGAAGGGGAGCGACGACGGTAGCTCTGGGAGCGGCGAACGCTAGGCATGCGTTGTTGGTTGCTAGGAGCCGGAGGAGGAGTTTTGGACCGGTGGTGAGGACTTTGGACCCGTGGAGGGGTAAGGGCCCTCTGAGCATTGTTATTGTTGGGTTGGAGGTTGAGGGCTTGCAACACCGTTGCTTGAAATTGCTGGAACTCGGCACGAGTGATGGGTGCCTCATCGTTCCTCGGATGTTGCCGACCGGTAGGGGAATGATGTCTTCTCCTCTGGTGTTCGGGGGACTCTTTCATCCCTCTTCGAGTAGGGGACCTTCTGTAGTCTTGGTGGTGAGGAGATCGCTCATCTGGACGTTGTTGGCGGGAGGCTCCCTCTCGGGCCCGCTTTTCATCCAGACGGCGGCGAAGATCCTCACCCTTCTGCCGATTGAGAATGGTATTGCGGAGGTCAGAAACTCGAGGATTGTGGGAGGCCATGGAATCCGAAGAGGCAGTGTATACCAAAATGCGGTCCTGATGGAGGGGTTGCTTCTACGGGTTGGGACGCGAAACCCCCGCACCGGCATTCTGAGGACCGGCGGGACCCTTAGGGGGTTGCTGATTCTGAAGAGGAGGCTGATCTTGTTGAAGAGGGTCTTCCGCTTGGAGAGGAAGTTGCCCCTGCTGCTGAGCAGGTTGGATGGGGACTACCTCTTGCTGATCAACGGGGTTGGGTCCACGGTTGGACCCTCTGGATCTTACTTTCCTAGGAGGCATGGCTGGAGAAGATCTGTCCAACGGGAAGAGGAGGGGCTGCTATTCGTATGGTTTCCCACAGTCGGCGCCAATCTGTTACCGCTAAATCTGGTGTGGGGGTAAACAGATAGAATTTGTGGATTCTTGGAAAACCTGAATAGCAAACACCTAACCTGTTCCACCGGAGTTTGACCGCTGACTCCCGCCGTTCACCTGCAAAAAGTGCGAGACACCGGGGTTGATCCCGGCGACGTACCCTCCGACGCTCAAGTCAGTAACCAGAAATGATTATGAAAGAGCGTTTAACTAGCAAAAGATTGATTACCTTGTAACAGTGGTAGGTTGGAGGTATTTATAGTCGCCATGGGGAGTTGATTAGGGATCTGATTTCCTGTGATTCTCTTAGGAGTAAAATCCTCATAATCAGTTTAGGAAACTGATCCCTAATTCCCAGTGAGAGGATAACTGTGGATCAGGCCTATTGATTTAGTCAAATCAGAGACCCTGATTTCCTCTTGCTGGTCTGGGTTCGTCTCGGGTCGGGACCCGTACCCAGTTGAGGTGGATCCGTTCGCGGGTTATTGGATCTGTGAGAAGGAGACCCAGTACCCGTTTCGGACCCATTTGTATGTGAAATTACCATTTTACCCCTGAGCTTTAAGATTCATGTCCGATGTGAACGGTCCTGATTTAATCCTATTTTTAGCCATATCAGTATGTACAAGTATTTTTCCAAACACTTGTACATACTCAGATCTTCATCTCCCTCACTTCGTCCAACTCGCTAATTGAGCTCGATAAACCCAATTTCCCAACCGGAGCTATCTCTCTTTCGAACTGAAAACCCTAAATCTTTCTTGATCGCTGCTTTTCACCGAATCTCCCCCTATTCTCAGTCTCTAGACCTCTTCCTTTGGATATCCCAATTACAAACAAACCCTAACCCATACAGAATCTATCCAACCATAAAACCATAATCAATCTAAATTAGCCAAACCCTACTCCCCTTCCTTTCTCTACAGCAGCCACTTTGAGGCCTCCCGAACACCCTCATTGTTGTAGGTACTAATTTGTTCCCCCTTGAGTAGTTCTAACTAGGCTAATTGATTGGAAATTTTTCACCCATGTTTCAGTGTACAATTGCTATATTATGTGTAGGTTTTTATAGAGTAGGTAATTCTAGTTTAATTGGGGAAGTAGATGATGTATTAGTTGTTGTTGTTTGTTGTTTGATGTTAGTAATAGCGCACAAAGCAGAAAAAAATTTATGCAACTTTGCGAGTACGTCGGACACGCCATACACAACCCAACGCAATTCGTAGAATTGTATTCGGATTCACGATTTGCAGTGTACGGCTGTGTATCGCTTTCAATTCATTTCCATGAGTGAAAGCGATACATCGGCGTATTTTGCAATCTGTGAGTCGTAATTGACCTCTACAAATTTGGTTGGGTCATGTGTTTTGCCACCGTCCAGCTTCGAAAGTTTAGGATTTTTTTAATCTCGTTTGTGCGGATTTGTACCGTATATCAAACAACAACCTCAGTTCAAGAATGAGGGGATTGCGAGCGAGACACGGCCTTATTTTGCAAACCGTGGATCGGAACTTACTTGTAGAAGTTCCGTTACCTTGTGCGCGGCAAGCCGGACCCAATAGAAGAGTTTTGTATTTATATGACGTCGTTTTCGACGTGTTGTGACTTATTTTGCTTCGTATGTATATATATCGCAGTCGTTTGTTAACAAGCTGTTTTATATATAATGTGTTATTAATTGACCAGTAATATATTTTTACTGCAGATGAACAACGATACGGAGAGTTCTGCTGTCGGCGATAATTTTGTGCGGGTAGAACCAATCACCGATTCCATGCCGATAGTCGAAGACCATCTGAAACCAAAGTTAGGTATGACATTCCCCACTTTAGTTGAGGCCGAGAATTTTTATTCTTCATATGCATGTTGTGGGGGTTTTGCAATGCGTAAGGGTGGAAATAACTTAAAGGGGGAAATAGAAGTAGATAAGTCATATCTTTGTAATAAAGCTGGGTCGTTGCCGGGTCAACATAGTGACGGTAGACGTGGAACAACTAGTAGAACGGGTTGCAAGGCTTGTGTTCGTGTAAAATTGAACGAAACAAGTAATACGTAGGTGGTGTATTCATTTTACGAAGAACACAATCACGAATTCACCTCACCCGGTAGAAGGCACCTTTTGCCCCGGAACAGGTCCGTGTCAAATACGGACAAAAGGATTATAGATCAAATGAACCAAGCTAATATCCAAATATGTCGACAAATGATCTTCTTCGAAAGTGCTAGTGGTGGTCACGATCAAGTAGGATTCACAGAAAAAGATGTTAGAAATTTAATTAGAGATTCGCAAGAAGCATTGAAAGGACACGATTCTACAATGCTAATTGATTTTTTTGAATCTAAGAAACAGAAGGATTTTTCCTTTTTTTATGACATTCAAGTCGATCCCGAAGGGCGGTTGTCACATTGTATGTGGGTAGATGGTATTTGTAGGATGAATTATGAAGAATTTGGCGATGTAGTTTGCTTTGATGCCACGTACAATACGAACCGTTACGAAATGTTATTTGTTCCGTTTGTTGGAGTGAATCAACATTGGCAATCGACTTTCTTAGGAGGTGGGTTCATTCCAAATGAGAAAGTCTCTTTGTTGAATGGTTCTTTGAAAAGTGGTTAGGGGTTATGAATCGTGCTCCATCCGGTATTGTCACCGATCAAGACCGTGGGATTGCCGCCGCAGTTAAGAAAGTTTTCCTCAGACTCGGCATCATTTTTGTATTTGGCACATTCTGGATAAGTTACCCCAGGAGGTTCGTCTTGGTTTCGATGTCGACAAGTTTAGGGAGTCCTTGAAGAATGTAATCTACAATTCCGAATATATACATGAATTTGTAGAAAAGTAGAATATTTTGATTTTGCAACACGGATTAGAGAGTAACAAATGGTTGAACGATATATTCGATATCCGTGAAAGTTGGGCACCCATCTACGCTAAAGATTCTTTTTGGGCCGGCATGTTGAGTAGCCAACGGGTTGAGTCCGCACATTCTGTCCTGAAGCATCATACAGAAAAAAAATATTCCCTGCATGAATTTACCGTCATCTTCGACTGTTTTTTGGGAAGGCAAAGACACGATGAATTGTAAGAAAATCATCATAACCGTGAGAAGAGACCGAAGTTGAAGAGCGAATGGGCTTTGGAGGCACAAATGGCAAAAACATATACTTTGAAAATATTTTACAAATTCCAAGATGAAGTCACAAAAGGCTTCATGTACAATGTGACATTTGTTGCCAATCTTGAGACACCGGATAGTTCAACCTTCCATGTGATACTCTGTGGAGAATCAAAACCGGCTCGCCTTCTTCAATTATGCAAAATCAATGGAATTATTACATGTGCATGTCACTTGTTCGAATTCATTGCCATTCCTTGCAGGCATATTTTAGCTGTACTTCGTTTCTACCATCACACATCCCCCCGGATGTATATATTAAAAGAAGATGGACTAGGGATGTGATGAGAAGAAGTTACACATCAGTTCCAACCGAACCCAATACCGAGAATTTTGCTTCTCGATATTGTGAATTGAGCTACCATGCAAAACAAATTGTCGATCTCGGTTGTTCCTCTAATGAGAGTTACAAATACACGTTGGAGAATTTACAGAAGATCATTGACGGGATTTCTCGGCTACAACCCGGAATAGGTGAACAACCGGAACAGGCCTCACAACCACATGATAGTGTCGAACTCGGAGGTAGTTCACAACCGCATGGTAGTGCACAACCTCATGGTCAAGGGAGTGGACACATACCTACATGCATTAGTGACCCACAGTAGTGCACGACAAAAGGAAGGCCTCGCGCCAAAAGATTGAGGCCGATTAGAGAGCAACTCCGCATCAAAAAACCGAGAAGGTGCCGAAGATGCAACACTGTCCAAATGAATCATGATTCAAGAAATTTTCCAACTTTATTTGAGGGGTAAGACTCGTACTTTATTTGTTTGTCCCTCATTTGTATTTTATTATACTTTATTTGCCGCAAATGAGTTTCTTATATACTAAATCTAATCTTTCAATGAAGGCAAGAAGTAATTCCCTCCGATGAAGACAGTTCTGAGTCGAGATTCGACGATCCAATGTGAAGTGCAATTTTTAAAATGTAATTGTTCGGTATATTTATAACTCTTTGTGCAACTTGGTTAATTACCATTGATTGATAACTGTAAATGTTCTTGAGACTTAAGTGTCGTTTGTTTGTGTCGTTTGTTAATATTGTTGTTGTAAGCAAATATTGATTTGTAACTCAATTGTATCAGCTGTAGTTGTAGTTGTATTTGTAAATAATTTTTTTTCCAACTAAGGCTGTTGTTGGAGGAAACGGCCTCAGTTATTTCATGAATTTGGTTTTTTATTCAATATAACTAGTTGAAAAAGAGCAACAAGTCACAGAGCAAAATAATAGATGTTTTTGATAACCTTAGGCCGTTGTTGTAGGCAACGGCCTAGGTTATAATCAAAAAAGTTGTGATTTTGGGGGTGTCCTCTGACTTAGAGAAGACAGAATGAGCAACAAGTCAGAGAGTAATCCCATTTTTTAATAAATACCTAAGGCCGTTGTTGAAAACAATGGCCTAGGTTATAGTCAAACAAGTGGTGATTTAGGGGGTGCTCTCTGACTTAGAGAAGACAAAAGAACTCAACAAGTCAGAGAGCAACCCCATTTCTAATAAATATCTAAGGCCGTTGTGCCTAGGTTATAATCAAAAAAGTTGTGATTTTGTGAGTGCTCTCTGACTTAGAGAAGACAAAAGGAGCAACAAGTCAGAGAGCAATCCCATTTTTAATAAATACTTAAAGCCGTTGTTGAAAACAACGGCCTAGGTTATAGTCAAAAAAGTGGTGATTTGCGGGATGCTCTCTGACTTGGAGAAGAGAAAAGAACTCAACAAGTCAGAGAGCAACCCCATTTCTAATAAATACCTAAGGCCGTTGTTGGAGACAACGTTCTACGTTGTATCTTAATACTTAAAAAGAGGAAAAAGTCATGGGGTACCCCTTTATATGAATGCCTTAAGCCGTTGTCCACAACAACGGCCTAGGTATGAATTTTTTGGTGTTTTTACAATTTTTTCTTCACTCTTTACGTACAGTCTCCCTCGAACTCTACACCAAAGACAGATGATATATGCGTATCTATTGTTTATAATTTTTTATTACGTTCCAAAATTTTCCCTCTATCTAACCAAAATAAAATTATTAAGGTAATATGCTTAAAAAAAATTCCAAATAATATAAAGGAGTAAGTTTACATGTATAAGGTTAGGGCTAAGGTGAGGGTTAGGAGTTTTTTGTTATATGGGTTTACATGTGGGGATGTACATATGGTTTTTCCTATATATAGGCTACACGTGGGGATCTACATGTGGTTATGTACTTTAGGTATTTTCCATATTGAAGTGTCTGCAATAATAGTAGGCATATGTTGAGTTCTACTTTGAGTTGGAGTTCTGCTTGTTTAGCTTGGTGCTTGTTCCTATTTAGGTGTATGTTGAAAGTCTGCTGGCATGTGATTTTGTTGAGCTTAACAACAAGGAAGAAACTAGCAAAACAACAACATTGTTGAGTCCTAATGGCAAAACATGGAAAGTTGGGTTAATTAGAGTACGGCAGAATCATGTGTGCATTGGTGGAGAGAAGTGGAGAGAATTCACAGGTTCTAATAAACTAGAAGTAGGATATATGTTAGTGTTCCATTACAAAGGGAATATGGTCAGCTTTTTCCTGTTAATTTCATTATGTTTGTGATCTTTTTTAGTATGATATATATAGATTTGATTATGCTAATACAATACCCACATATCCAAAAATATATACCGGATTGGTTTACAAGTATAAGGTCAAGGTTAAGGTTAGGGTTGTGCTAACCCTACGATAACCCTAACCCTAACCCTTAACCCTATTCTGCTAACCTAACAATAACCCTAACCCTACGTTAACCCTAACCCTAACCTACATATCATATTTTGTTGATTTTTATTGGTTATATACAGAATATCTATAAACTTTTTTGTGGAAACTTAACACCTGTCTACTCCCAACAACCAAAAATTAATGATAAACCAAAACCAGATCTTACCTCAAATGTCTTTCTTGCAATAACCTTTACCCTACAATAACCCTAACCAAACCCCTGATCCCCGCTAACCCTAATCCTACCCATAACCCCCGTTAACACTAATTACCAAACTGATTACCCTAACCCTAACCCTAACCCTAGCCAAGTCGAGAACACCCCAATTTATCTCTTTTTGGCCTAGGGTCCAAGGCCGTTGTTGCAGACAACGGCCAAGGTTAAATACCTTAGGCCGTTGTCTTCAACAACAGCCTAGGTTTTAGGTTAATACTTTTAAAAATCAAAAAGTCATAAAGGACCCCTTTATATGAATGTCTTAAGCCGTTGTCTCCAATAACGGCCGAGGTATGAAATTTTTAGGATTTATATAATATTCTCTTTACTCTTTACGCACAATCTTTGTAGAAATTTATACAAAAGATAGATAATCTACACTTGTATATCGTATAGGTATATTTGTTTATTTGCCCATTACTTCCACCATTCAAAGTGTCTCGAAGAACTGTACACAATTACTTCGCGACGAGATTCCACATCCAAAATTTCTACAGAAGCAACAGTTGGCGGTAGTGTTTTAGAGTAATCTTTGAACTTTTTTGGAATACTCTTCACATTGGTTTATACATGTGGTCAAATATACATGTGGTTTTCTGTTACGGTTTCCCAATACATGATGGTCCCTATTTAGACCATTTTTTCCGAAAATAATCAGATCCAGTTCTTGATGGCCAAGTAGTTTGATCTGATTACTCTCCGCTCAAAAGCGAACCGAATCTTTTCTATTTTTTATTTCTTCTTGTCCATCATAATTATTGGATATTTTTGATATTCGGAGATGGGTTTTTGTATTTTAGGAGGGTGTTTCCGGAAGAGTGCAATAGATGGGAAAACTACATGTGGGTTTCTACATGTGATTTTTTCGATTTTGGCCTTAAACTACATGTGGGGATGTACATATGGTTTTTTCCATATTTAGGGTACATGTGGGGAGGTACATGTGGTGATGTAGTTTAGGTTTTTCCCATATTGAAGTGTCTGCAATAATTATCCTTCTTGGTCTCTAATTGCACCTTCTTCCCTTCTGTCTCTATTAACAGATGATTTGCACCACTCTGTTCATAATATCTCTAATGTACATGTGAGAATCTCAAAAAAAATGTCTGCTCTTTCATTGTACATGTGGTTTTTTCCAAGTATGGTCCACATGTGGGGAGCTACATGTGGTTTTTCCTCCACATGTGGGGTTTTACCTTATTGGTTTTTTCCATAATGAACTTATTCTACTACATGTGATCACACATCTTCTTCCCAATCTTGTGGAATTCTTCCCAGTTGCATGTCTGGAGAATGTCTTCAGGAACGTCTTCATTGTAAACAACGTACGAAGGATTTTGAGAAAAGGATTGGAGACCCTAACACTACATTAACCCTAACCCTACCCCATAACCCAACTCTTCTAACCCTACAATAACCCTAACCCTAACTTACAAATCATATTTTATTGATTTTTATGAAAGAAAATACCAATTAATTTGTGTTAGTTTTTATATTCGTTTGTTGGAAATGGAAATGAATAAAAAATATAAACAAAAAAACATACATATGAACGTCTATTTTGTAGAGTTCAGAAGACAGTGCACGTAAAGAGTGGAGAGACACATGTGATTAATGATAGAACTTAAATATCTATAAACTCTGTACTGGAAACTTATTACCTATCTACTCCCAACTATAAATAATCCTACCCTAACCCCTACAATAACCCAAACCAAACCACTAACCCCCGCTAACCCTAACCCTCCCCCTAACCCCTGTAAGCACTAACCCTAACCCTAACCATAACGAATGAAATAGTTTTTTTTAATATTTTTTGGGTGGTTATGTACATATTAAAACATCGTGATTATGTAGTGGTTAGTTAGGTGTAGTCAAACTAAAAAATAAAAAAAATTAAAATTGTTATACAAGCCAAGTTCTCATCTATCTTTTGTATAAAGTTCCACAGAGATTGTTCGTAAAAAGTGAAGAGAAAATTGAAAAAAGCAAACAACCAATTAATTTTTGGCTTACTTCCTAGGCCGACAACGGCCTAGGGTATAAACATTATATTGGAGGGCTCTCTGACCAGTTGCTATTTTTAAATACCAACAAGTCGAGAGCATCTCAAATTTTCTATATTTTTCTCCTACAACTTAGGTCGTTGTTGGAGACAACGGCCTTGGGTATAACCAATAAAGTGGAGTTGCTCTCTGACTTGTTGCTTTTTTTAAAGCCAACAAGTCAGAGAGCAAGAGAAAATTTTCTATATTTTTCTCCTACAACTTAGGCCGTTGTCTCCAACAACGGCCTTGGGTATGAAGAATAAAGTGGAGCTGCTCTCTGACTTTAGGCTATTTTTAAAGCTGACAAGTCAGAGAGCAAGACAAATTGTCTATATTTTTCTACTACAACTTAGGCCGTTGTCTCCAACAACGACCTTGGGTATAAACAATAAAGTGGAATTGCTCTCTGACTTGTTGCTTTTTTTAAAGCCAACAAGTCAGAGAGCAATCCCAAATTTTCTATATTTTTCTCCTACAACTTAGGTCATTGTCTCCAACAACGGCCTTGGGTATAAAGAATAAAGTGGAGCTGCTCTCTGACTTGTTGCTTTTTTTAAAAGCCAACAAGTCAGAGAGCAAGACAAATTTTCTATTACCTAGGCCGTTGTTTGGGAAAATGGCTTAGGTTTAAAAAAAAATTTAATCTACATTTATACATAGCAGCTGAAGCTGCTACACTTGAAAATATCACCAAATTCCAAACACTTTGCCATCACCTACACTCTCCGAATAAATTCATATCTACAACCGCCAAAATTACCAACCATAATTGACTATTAGAAATTAATAACAACAACATCAACTACACTTACACTTATGAACCACATTTTCCAATAATTAGTTACAACAGGTTAAAACCCACAAAATAAATGAACAAAAATTACAACCTCCAAAATGCATTGGCTAAGGACCGGGCATGTAATGCTGTGGTGCTCGCCTCTTCCGAGCAGGGTTTCGGCGCCGCATCGTGGTTGGCGAGTCAGGGATTTGTTCAGATCCTCCCTCATCTTATTGTACGTCTCCGACAACCCTCTCCCCACTCTCTTCATCCTGCGCTTGTTCGTGAGATGGATGTGAAGTTGAAGCTTGTTGTTCTCTGATCTCACGTTCCCGTTGCCCCATCAATGCAGTTGGCCTACCCCTCACACTTTTACGTCGGCCCCTCGGTCCATGTAATGCTCGATCCAAACGTTCGGCCTCTCCCAAAACATCCATATTGCTACGGCATGAAGAGAGCATCCTCTGAGCGAACGTCTTCATAGCCGTGCCCGCATTACTTTTTAGTACCTCCGCGCATTTTTTTGCCACGTTCATCGTGTTATCAATCTAAATCAGAAAAACCAACAAAAATAATTACACAAATTCAATAATTTAAAGAATTCATGAACTTCACGTATAACGAACATTAAAATAAACATGGAGATTGAAGTTACCACTGTACGTATAGCTGTGGTCTTCGGTTGGAACATGGGTTGTGAACTGGAACATGTGGGTGGTGGTTCAATCTCCCTCTCCTCAATTTCTCGTTGAATACCAGCAGGTAGTACTGTATCGGGAGAGTTGTACAAACGTGTATATTGTCGGAACCAAGTCATGTACTTTCCTTGCACTCTTCCATTGTACTCTGGAACATTGATGAGTACAAGTTCAAACCTTCGCTCGTTCCATTCTGCAACGTGAACACAATGGTAATCTGCCCAATCATGAGTAGGCATGCGGCCGGTATCCCTAACGGCGTGTAACTCATGATCGTATAGGTTTGTGCAGCTTGGGGGACTATCTTATTGAAGATCGAACTGACGAAGGACTCTCTCCGGTCTCGGATACTCCACTATACCGAAGTTGATGAGGGGAGCCGTCGTCAACCACAACTGCGACCCAGTGGTGCACATTGGCGGTAGTCTTCCCACCCGCTCGGGTGTATACGACGCCCAAATCACGAACTCTTCACGTAGTTAGTCGAGCTCATCTCTGTAGTACGTTATTACACCCTTGGGGTTGTCTTTGTAACTCCTTGTACCAGCCCAATATACCCCTAATGGTGCTAACATAGCAGGATCTTCTGGTTGGGCCATCCAACTAGCCACCGGTCTCCTAATTCGGGGACGACCCAAGTGCAGTCGCTCCCAAGACCAAATCTGTAACAAAACCATCGGTCCGGTCATTTCTGATGATTCTAGCGCTACATGACACAACGTCCTGTATAGCATTGCCAACGCGCAGCTTTCCTAGCTGTACCGACCAGCTAAGCCTAGGTCAGTGAGCAATCGTAGGTACATGAGGTGCACCGTATCGCCCGATGAGTTAGGCAATAGAACCCCTCTGATCACCATTAGAATGTAGGCTCTGGTGTATGACTGTACATAGTCGTCAGACGATTCGTTGGAAAATGACACCATCAAAACGTCCCTTCAACCAAGATAGTCGGATTGATTGTCCTTGGAAAATGACACCATCTTCCGCAGCCGACTCATCAAACTCTGTACCGAGCAGTTCGTTGCACATCTCTATTTTATCAAAATTAATATTACCCGTCACGGCCAACCCATCTATTGGAAGACCGGATATCATCGCTATATCCTATAGCGTCACCGTCATCTCTCCGACCGGTAGATGGAACGTGTGCGACTCTGACCTCCAGCGCTCCACGAGTGCCGAGAGAAGTGCTCGGTCGAGTTTAACATTCTCCATCATGATGATTCCATAGAAACCGGCCGCTACAAGGTACTCGTGGGTGTGTGGATGCACCTTCATGGTCTCGTGGGTGCGAAAATTACACCTACGCGTCGTTCCACCCCACACTTTCGTGGATCTGTGGCGATCTTGCAAGGTCAGTTCACCGGGATTTATTGGTCCTGGACCACAACGTCCTGTCATCGAAGAGGATGCACCAACCTACACGAACCAAAAAACATAATTATTATTAGTCTAAAATCAATATCACTAAATACAAAATTAGGGACAATACAAATTATTAGTTCTCACATTCTCTGTGGAATGTTCCCCCCGTGCTTCCTGGGATGTCCTTCTCCTTCCGGTTCCCCTCGTTCTGGCCATTTCTCTGTAACAAAGTTTGCATATATGAAACTAATTACTCACCGAAAATTAGCAAACACAAACCAACGAGATGAAAAAATTTCAAGAGTTGGCTTATACGCGTCAAAACAACACAAACGAGATGCAAAAATTCCTAAATTTTGCCATCAACTAGGGCACACCAAACACAAGCCAACGCAACTTGTAGAAGCAAGTTCCGACCCACGGTTTGAAATATACGCCTGTGTATCACTTTCACTCTTTAAAATAGAGCTGGAAGCGATACACTGACGTATCTCGCAAACCGTGGGTCAGAACTCGCAAATACAAGTTCCGTTGTGTTGTGAATGGTTAGACGATCCTATGTGCACCGTTTCGAATTTTTTCGACTTCGTTTAAGCATTTTTGTATTGCGACCGCACTAAAAAAATTCGGGGTATGTTGAAGTTTTTTCATATACGCATAAAAACAACATAAACGAGATGCAAAAAATCCAAAAATTGGTCTTTGGGTTGGGCTCCCCGCAAACAAGCCAACGTAACTACTACATGGGAGTTCCGAACCACGGTTTGAAAGATACGGCCGTGTATCGTTTTCACTATTCAAAACTTCACGGAAAGCGATACATAGACGTATCTCGCAAACCGCAGGTCGGAACTCGCATGTACAGGTTGGTATGACTTTTGAGTGGCGAGACCAACCTACTCGCAAAGTTTCGTTTTATTTGGACTTCGTTTAAGCTATTTTTCTCATAACGTATTCCACAAGTTCCGAGGTGGATCAAAAGGTTTTTTTATATACGCGCCAAAACAACAAAAATGAGAAGGAACATTTCCTAAATTTGGGCGTCAACTCTGGCACACCAAACACGAGCCACCGAAACTTGCAGAGGTGAGTTTTGACTCTCGATTTGAAAGATACGGCCGTGTATCACTTTATATCCATTGTATTGAATTGAAATGATAAACGGACGTATCTCACAAATCGTGAGACGGAAATCGCCACTACAAGTTCCGTTACCTTCTATGCGGCGAGTCCGACCTACTCGTACAAATTGAATTTTTTCATCTCGTTTTTTTTCATCTCCTATATTCCACCACTACAACTACCACTACATCTACGAAAATGTCAACAAAATGTATACAACATATATGATCAGAGCTAATTATATACTTTCTAAATTATAGACTACACTACTACGCATAATATCAAAAAATCCAACTCCAAAATTGGAAAAAAAATCAATAAATTCAAAGAGTTCATTATAGTATTGGGATTAAGAAAATACGTGGTCCAAAGAAAGAGATAGAGAGTTGGCGAAGATGTAAGAAGCCGCTGCACGCTATTGTAGACAAAGGAAGATAATTTGTGCTAGGGTTTAGATGATTTGGGAATTTGGATGTGAAGTTAGGGTTTGCTGTATTTGGGAGAGGAAGAGAGATAGGGAGCTGCACGACAAAGGGCGGAGATCGAGAAGGCAAAGAAATCGATGCCAAGAAGTTGGGAGAGTGAACTAGGGTTTGGGGATGGGTTTCGGGAGCTCGAGAGAAAGAGAGATAGTGTTTGTGACGAAGTGAGGGGATGAAGATCTGAGTATGTACAAGTGTTTGGAAAAACACTTGTACATACCTAGGCCGTTGTTGGAAACAACAGCCAAGGTATGTTTTTTTTATAAAAAAAATAACCTAGGCCATTGTTTCCAACAACGGCCTAAGTGAATTTTTTGACAAAAAAAAACTCCACGCCAAAAAAACGCTAAGTCCCAAACATTTTTTGGCGTGAAGTGACAAAAATGACCCTCCGCTTTTCAAAGCGTTAGTGGGAAACTTAAGCGGATCTCGATCTGATCCGCTGATCAAGATCAGATCGAGATCGACGGCCAAGATGGCTGTTTTCCAACCCGTTTTCAATGGATTGGAAAACAGCCATCCTGGCCGTCGATCTCGATCTGATTTTGATCAGCGGATCAGATCGAGATCCGCTTAAGTCTCCCATGAATTTTTCGACAAAAAAAAACTCCACGCCAAAAAATGCTAAGTCCCAAACGTTTTTTGGCGTGAAGTGATGAAAATGTCCCTTCGCTTTTCAAAGCGTTAGCGGGATGCTTAACGGGTTCAGATATCATCCGCTGATCATGATCTTGCTAGATCGGACGGCCAGGAGCCCTGTTTTCCAACCCATTGAAAACTGACCCGTTTTCAATGGAGCAAAACCATATATATATATATATATATATATATATATATATATATATATATATATATGGAAACATGGACTTTTATACCCCAATTTATAATTATTTTTCATCATATACTAATGAAAACATGGACTTTTATTTACAACTAATTATTGTTATACTATTCAAACTTCAGCTACATAATTGTTGATTTACTGTTTACAAGACTTTTCATATGATGTATCGTTCTGAAGACGTACCGTAGACACATGGCCACGGACAAATCTAGTAATTCTATAAGACCTCAGCCATCTAAAATTAATAAGGGTTTTTTTTAGATATTAGTCTCTCTTCAACTTTGTATTTCTAAACTAGTCCATATTTTCACTTTAATTGCTATTAGATCCTTAAATTTTAAATTGTTTAGCACAATATAGAAACCTAATAGGGACTAATTTCAAAATGGTTAGGACCTAAGAGGAACTAATTTTGATTGACTTTGCACAATTTACGGACCTAATAGGAATTAAAGTGAAAATATGAACTAATTTAGAAATACATATTTGAAGAGAGACTAATATCTAAAAGAAACCTAATTAATAATTATATATCCATACCCTTTTGAAGAATAATACAATTTTTTTTCTTTATGGGTTTATGTCTAATTTGTAAAAAGGTATTGAATTTGATAGAAATTGTATAGGATGGGGGGGGGGGGGGATCAATCCTCGTATTGTTGTGTAATATATAAGTTTTATTTTTAATTGTGAAAAATTATCAAAAGAGATATCTATTGTTCTGCTAGTAAATAAACTAAGAAGTATCTGTTCTTTTGATATTTTGTGTTTTAGTTTTGCTACTCTGATATTTCTCTCTGTTATGATACTTTTTTTTTTTTGAGGGAAAAGGTGGAATAAGGCCACCCTGTTTCATTAATAAGAAATTAACAAAACACCCCAGCATGCTGGGGCAAGTTACAACCTACCGACAGGAAAAAAACATGAAGCGACATGACCAGTACATATAATTAGCTCTCACTCTCTGTTATGATACTTGCTATCCTTCCGGATGCTATTTTGTTTAACGAAGCCTTGTGCTTTTCATTATGCTCCAATTTGTGATTTAGAGGATCTTTTTTGTGTGAACTATATTTTTGGTTTTATGGTAATTTGGCTGGAATCCCATAGGATTCTATCAATTGTTCCAAAAGAAAAAAAAATGGGTAGACTTTGGGATCCAAGTAACACAGGTATCAAAAAAACCCCATGAGAACCCCTCACCTCCCCTCTCACCAGAACCCCTCCCTCTCCTCCCTTCAGCCCCACAAAGAGAGCCGCTACCAGTCTCCACCGATGCCAAAACGAGCTAGGGATGATGACCAGTTCCACCATCGCGAAGATGATCGGAGACGCGTCAAAAGCTCTGGACGTCTATCCCATAGGTCCATCTCCCCAAGAGGGAGAAGGGAGCGTGAAGAAGCAAACAGATCCAGACCTCTCTCTAAGTCCCATCGGATAGTAGAGGAAGATAGGCAGGAGCTTTTGGAGCATAGAAGGTCTGAACGCCCACCACCTCCCACCGACGGTAGTGCTCCCAAGCGTCGATCGTACGCCGAAGTCGCTAGGCCCTCTCTTCCAGAGGATGACGCACATAGAGTGCGTCGTCGCTCTCCTATCACAGCTGATGATCGACGCCGACCAGTTAGAGATGAAGCTAAAGGGGAATGGGTTTTGGTTAGATCGAGAAAGTATAGACGGCCGTCCAAGAGTCACAGCACGTCGGAGCTCTCCCGCAATGAGGGGCGCAAGAACTGCCACAAGTGCGCCAAGCCGGGCCATTCGATCAGCAACTGTCAAGGCGAATGGTTCTGCTACTTCTGTCGTCGCTCCGGCCATATTTCGACTGCCTGTCCTAAGCGGATTATAGCTGCGCCCTCCAATGTGAAATCCTCCAAATTGCTGTCTACTGCCGTGTCGGAATGCAGTAGAACTCAAGAGAGTTCGGCAGGCGATCGACGAGTGATCCATACCACTATTGCGCCGACGCCACTGATAGCGGAATTCGAAAGACGCTTTAACAGCGGCATCATCGTCAAAGTACAGTCGGGAGCCCCTGTGTCCTCCGACATTGTCGAGTTGCTTCAATCTGCTCTGGTTACTTCGCCTTCTCCGACATGGGTCATACAAGAAATCGCCATTAATGTCTTTTTCGCTCATTGTAGTGATCTCGATATTGCGAAGGAAACCATCAGGGTTAAAGGATTAGAGGGTAAAGACGTGCATGGTCTGGAATTTTTCGTCACCTTCAGGTGGTGGACTCGCGACTATGGTGCTGTAAAGGCAGAGAGCTTACCTCCGATTTGGATTCGTTTATACAATCTGCCTTTTCATTGCTGGGTGAAATCGGCTTTTCAAAACGTCGTTCGCAAGTTCGGCATGCTGATCGACATCGACAGACAAACTCTCATGTTAGCAGCGCGTAAGTTTGCGAGGATTAAAATTGGAGTTGTGAACAAATCTGACATTCCATCCAAGATTCTTACAACTTTCGACAACCATGTTTATGAGGTTACGGTGATCGTAGAGCAACAAAAGAACGTCTCCTTCAGAGACTCGGCGCCGGCAGTTCAAAATATTTTCAAGGGTACAGATGGGTTCGCAGAGGCGGACGATGACTGCTATCCGTTAGATCCAAAAGCTGCAGCTAACAAGCACCAAGCGTTGGATGCAGATCATGCTTCATCACTGCCGTTCGTTCATGAGCGCCAATCCAAGCCCTCCAAAAATTCGAATCTGCAGCAATCCCATCCTTCCTATCGATCGTCAAACCAGTTGTCTTCATGGCAGCAGGTCCAATCGCCGAAAGTTGGAAGAGACGTGTGCACTGTACTTGAAAAGACAGGATATGGGGACCAGTTAAAGGCTGGTGAGGGGCTCAAAGCTGAGGTGATGGGGGGCAGTACCTCTTCTAAGATGCAAGGGATTCTGAAGGATTATTTGGATGTGGGCCTTAGGTCACAATTGGGCTTGATTAAAGATCCAACTTTGCATTTCTCTCAACAGGAGGTTGAACATTCCGTTAAAATGGCTTTAATGGCTTTGATTCAAAACAAGGGTTTACAGTTGGATACTGTGAGGCCCATGGGCTTGGTTAATGGACTTTCGCTTGTCTCAGATCAGCCAGGTGGGAGCAATCCAGTGGAAACGTGCGAGGTGGCCGGTAGTTCTCTCATTAAGTCGCTGGCTCCAGCCAATGATGTAGATGTGGCTGTGTCGGACAAGGGGAAAGAAATTATTGGTGCGCTAGAGGACATTAGAGATGATAATCTGATCTCGGTTTCAGATACGGAAGGTGAAGACAAAGACGTTAGAGCCAGTGTTGGGAGTTCTTCAACTAGAAAGTTCACTGCATATCAAAGGAAGGGCAAAAGACAGCTAGTTAGTTCGGATAGTCAGAACAACGGCAAGGAGGGAGAGTCCTATAGGGTTAACTACCGTTCGGAAGATATCACAGCAGGGGAAGGTACTTCTAACTGTAGCTTTTCAGTTCTTAATTCCTTAGCTGATGATTCTTTAATTTACTTCGCTAGTTTGTATGGGATTGCCATGGGTTCCTCTAGAGCTGAACATTTATCCAATCTAGCTGTTATTAGAGAGGAGACGAAATTTGTCTCCCTCTAAATCGGGTGCCGGTCATTGGAGGGTTACTTAGGTGTTAGATGCCTTTTTATTTTTTTTAATGTTATACTGCTTTTGGAATGTTAGAGGGATGCGCCAAAAAATTAAAAAAAGAGCTATTGGAGTCACAGTGTCCAAGGTCTGTCCTGACATCTGCGGTCTCCAAGAAACTAGAATAGATTATCCAGTAGAAAACGACTTCTCTTCTATCAAGGGTTTCAAAGACTTCCATTGGAGGTTTAGAGCGGCTAAGGGGTTTTCAGGAGGTATAGCTGTAGGGGCTAACTACTCCAAGTATGAGATTACTGATTCCCTCATTGGAGAGTTCTCGGTGTCAATTAGATTAAGACGTCATCAAGATAATTGGTCTCAGACGGTTACTAGCGTTTACGGCCCTTACGATGGTAGATTACGTCCGGCCTTTTGGAACGAATTAAGTGCTATCAGAAGCAGATGGAGCGGGCCCTGGTTAATTGGAGGAGATTTTAACGTCACCAGATTCCAGGACGAGCATAAAGGTAAGGGCCACGACACTCGCGATCAAGAAGAATTCAACAAGACGATAGAAGACCTGGACTTACTGGAATTAGAGATGACGGACAGGAAATTTACTTGGTCTAATATGCAAAGGAATCCCATATTAGTCAAGTTAGATAGAATCCTTCTTTCCAACGATTGGGAGGACGTCTACCCTTTCGCAAAGGTGAAGTCGGCATTGCGCTACACTTCGGACCACTTGCCACTGGTTGTTGATTGCGGTATTTTGGGAAGGAAGAGACAATTCAGATTCAAATTTGAGAAAGCATGGACCGTATGTGAGGAAACACGTCAGATTATCGCTGATTCGTGGAATGCGAGTACCACTGATATTTCTTCTGCAGTTGGTATCTGGATAGAGAAAACCAGGCGCCTTAGACGGAAATTAAAAGATTGGGCCAGCCATAAAACGAGAGAAACCTACCTGAGAAGAGAGATTTTGGTTTCTAGAATCACGGAGTTAGAAAGTGAGCAGGAAGATAGAGACCTCCATGATTTTGAGAAAGACGAACTCGCTAATGATAGACTGGAGCTCCAGCATATTGGTAAGATGGAGGAGCTGTACTGGCAACAGAGAGCGAGGATCCAATGGCTTAGAGAGGGAGATGCGAACACAAAATATTTCCACAAGGTCGCTAACGGAAGAAAAAGACAGAATCATATCACGGGTTTATCTGTTAACGGTTCCTGGACGGAGAAAGAGGATCTCATTTTGGGTCACCTAGATGACTATTTTCACAAGCTGTTAGGGGGCCCCACGGCTACTAGATGTGGATTGGTCCAAGACCATGTGGAGCTCAGCAAGATTAGATGGGAGTGAAGGTATTGAAGACAGATTTACAGAGGCAGAGGTCTACAAGGCCATTAAAGCCCTGGGTCAGGACAAGGCTCCGGGACCAGATGGATTGCCAATTTTTTTCTTCTCCTTTTACTGGCATATTATTAAAGATGACCTCATGAACATTTTTTATGAGCTTTATGATGGGAGGGCAAACTTGGATCGTTTGAATTATGCAACTATTATTCTGGTGCCGAAGAAAAATGAGGTGGTTACGCACGAGGATCTGAGACCTATCAGTCTGCTGAATAACTCCTTCAAAATTATTACAAAGGTCTTAGCTGTTAGGCTCGCTCCTAATCTGAATGAGGTCATAGCGCAATCGCAAAGTGGGTTCATTAGTGGTAGGGACATCATGGACAGTATAGCTTCAGCCAACGAAATTGTGTTCCATGGACACAGAGAGAAGGTGGACGGATTCATCCTTAATCTAGACTTCCAGAAAGCTTATGATTCAGTGGCATGGGATTCTGTGGAGGAAGCCCTTGCTCTGAAAGGTTTTGGTTCGAGGTGGCGGTCATGGATGAAGATGTGTGTCAGAGGGGGAAAATCGCACATTCAAGTTAATGGTTGGCAGGGGGGGAGATTTTTTGCAGAAAAGGGCTTCGGCAGGGGGACCCCCTGTCGCCTCTTCTCTTCGCTTTAGTCGCCGACGGATTAGCTGAAATGATTAGAAGAGCCATGGATCACAACATCTTCAAGGGAATTAAAATCAAGGGCATTACCCAGCCGATGTCGATTCTACAATATGCAGACGACACTATCCTTTTCGGAAGTGCAACGGAAGAAGAAGCTTCGGCCATTAAGATGGCCTTGGTTTGTTTTCAGAGTTGGTCGGGACTGAGAGTGAATTTAAACAAGACAAGTGTTATCCCGATCTATGAGCAGACGTCCTCGCCTATTCAGGAAATTAAGCAAATTTTAGGGTGCAATTGTAGCGATTACCCAATTAAATACCTGGGTACGCCCATCAGGCCAGGAGCCCTTCGGAAGGAGGATTGGAACTTTATCATCGTTAAGATCGAAAAGAAGCTCGCAGGATGGCAGAGCAGATTCCTCTCGTTGGGTGGCAGAATCATTTTGCTCAACTCGGTTCTCAGCGCTATTCCGCTGTATCTGATGTCGATCTATGAGTTGCCCAAGTGGGTAGTGAAAAGAATTGACAAGCTACGGCGTAGATTCTTATGGAAAGGATCGGGTGAGGGTAATAAAGGTTACAACTTAGTTAATTGGGGAAGAGTTTGCAAAAAAAGAGAATTCGGCGGCTTAGGTATCGTTAATCTGCTAGACATGAATAGGGCTCTTCTTAGTAAGTGGTGGTGGAAGATGCACAATAAGCCCAAAGGTTGGTGGGGATTTTCATTCGACCGATATCGGCAGAAACGGATTTTCAGATTTGGAGGAAGAAGCATGTCGGCAAAAGTGTCCTGCATCTGGAAGGGGATTTCTAAACAGGGAGAGATTTTCCACATCAACACTAAATGCACTGTACGCAACGGGAAGAACACAAGGTTTTGGAAGGACACATGGTGTGGAGAGTCTACCCTACAAAATCAATTTCCACAAGCTGCGGAGGCTACAAGAAATCTAGACATGACGGTTGCGGACATTCGAAAGCGCGGTAAATTGAATTTTATCGTTTCCAACGACATTTTTGCAGAGGGAAGGGCGCAATTCGTTCAACTGAACAGGTTGGTCACCCAGGAGGGAGGCCAAGAGGTTAATAGCACTGATGAAAGAGCCTGGATCAGAGAAAATTCCCAAGTTTTCTCAGTTTCATCTATGTATTCATGGCTTAACGACAGAGGCTTGAGATGTCAGCTCCAATCAATCATCTGGGGAGCCAAAGTTCCCTTCAGGGTGAGGGTGTTCTGCTGGTTAGCTCACAATAATGCCATTCTATCCAAAGTTAACCTTAGGAAGAGAAATTTGCAGATAGATGTTGTCTGTTCCATGTGTCTTAATGCTGAAGAAGATGTTGACCACATTCTTTTTCATTGTCCAAAAGCTCGTCTAACGTGGGAGGTGGTCTGTAGGGGTTTTAGATGTCAACAGTTTCCTACCTCAACCAATGACATTTGGGGGTTTATTAGAGATTCTCACATCATGTTAGGGGATAGAAAGGCTTGGGATTTAGCAGTAGCGGCTTCTATGTGGAACCTATGGCTAGAAAGAAACGATTTTATTTTTCGCAATAAAGAGTATTCGTTTCCGACATCTATTAATAAAATGTTTCTTCTTATCCATGATTGGGCAGGTGCTCAGGCTGCAACAAAGAGGTCCAGGACCGCTGTTGAGGATTAGTGGTGCTGGGTGGCACTTCCAACTGATCTCTTGAAGGCTTTTGGGGTCCAGGATTTGGGGATGTCTCTGTGTTTCATTTCCCTTTCTAGGTTTATGTTTCTTTTTCAGATGTATTTTGTGATGGTGGTGGTGTTATGCTGAGATATCAGCTTGATTGTAATATTTTGTCTAACTGTTGTACTTGTTTCCTTAATCGCTCTTTAATGAAACGATGGCTTCGGCCATCTTCTTATCAAAAAAAAAAAAAAAAAAATGGAAAACCTTCTAAACGATAAGATATGATGCCTTTTTCTTACTGGACAAATGATATGTTTCAGACCATTCTTGCTAAATTCTTAAGGATTCTTTTATTGGATATATAAAAAGCTCGAACAATAGCAAACCGCTCCACTTATGTTGTTCGATTCAATGTAAATTTTAAGCTTCTTATTTTTTCTTTCTCAAAGATCAAGAACCACCAAAGGATTTTCATCATTTGTAATTTCATTCCTTTCATACACAGCTTGAAGAGAAATCACTAGAAAAATCTCTGAGATATACTCATGTTGATGAGGGGTCAAAGCATCAATAGATTCCAGAGTCGAAGAGATATGGTCAACAACATCAACCCCTTTAGCAGAGTTAGCAGCATTAACAACCAAGTTATTAGCAACTGCTTCTCCATCTTCAGCAACATTACTCTCCACATTATCATTGTCAGCAACATCAAAAGAGTCTGAGATTTCAATAATGACATTTTCAATAAAGTGTTGTGGCTGTGATCCCTGATCAACATCAGGAGTAGGAAAAACACTTTGATTTGTTGCTGCAACTGACAAAGAATTAATAAAATGATGAATAGCAGAATTGATACAATGAAAACCAACTTTCAACTTTTTATTAGGGGGAAGTATATCAGACCATGTACGAGCATAAAAATAAATAGATTCAAGAATAACAGTAATATCAAACATTTTCTTACAAAAAATCCTCTAATTTCTTTCATTCCAAATCACCCAAACTATAGCCATCATAATAATATCCCACTGAATTCTTAATCCAGGTTCAGTTCTTTTCTTATGCCAAACACTCCATCAGGATTTAATAGGATGAGGGAAGCCTTTAACTTTCCATGCTTCTTTCAAAATAAGTCAAATTTGTCTTACGAAATTACATTTGGGGAATAAATGAATGACACATTCATCACTAGAGGAACAAAGAACACATTTTTGACCCATAGCTAAGTTTCTTTTGTTAAGATTCCCAACAGTGAGAAGCTTATTATGAATGGTAACCCACACTAAAATTCTCACTTTCAAAGGTGCAATGTTTTGCCAAATTATTTTGTAAAAATAACAAAATAATAAAGAGAGAAAACAGTAGCATTAGGATTACTGACAAGTCTATATAAATTAAGAAAAGAAGAAGCTAAAGAGCATTCACCAATCCAAATATCTATCCTGCATCTACCAGTTTTATCATCACCACAAATCTTCTGGATATGACATTTAAAAGGATCAGCTACTTTCCAAATTCCTTTCCAGAAAGAAGAAGAGATGGAAGGAGGTTACCTCTTGAAATCCCAAATATTTCTTGTTCGAAAATATTTGTGTTTAATAATTCTAGTCCAAGTTAGATTATCAGAAGTAATACTTTTCCATAATCAATTGCCTAACATGACCAATTTGTGATTTCTTAAATTAACAACGTCTAAGCCACCTTCTTTTTTCTCTTTACAAACTTTACCCCACTTCATAAGGTATTTACCCATATCAGTATTAGAAGAGTTACCAATCCAGAGAAATTTCTGTCTAATTTGATCAATTTTTTAATGACCCAAACAGGAAGATAAAATCAAGAAAGAATGTATAATGGGTTGCTTGATAGAACAAAATTGATAAGAGTTAATCTTCCTCCTCTAGATAAAGATATGTCAGCCCAAGAATTGATCCTTTTTTCAATTTTCTCAGTAATAAGGTTCCACTCAGACTTATGTAAACACGAATGCTAAAAGGAATGCCAAGATAGGATAAAGAAAAAGTACTAGGGCAATTAAAAAATATAGAAATTTCGTCTTATCTATCATCATCACCTCCCAACCAAATAGTACAAAACTTAGAAAATTTTATCTTCTTACTTGAAATGCTTTCAAAGCAGTAAAGAATCAATTTTAGATTCCTCAATTTAACACCATCACAAGAAGAGACGGGAATAGTATCATTAGCATATTGAAGGTTAAGAATACTCTCGAAAGATGGAAAGCTACCTGGGCCTTCAATAAGATCATTATCCCATGGGAGAAATAACATTATATGGAAAACATCAACCACTAAGACAAACAATAAAGGTGAAATAGGATCGCCTTGTCTTAAGCTTCTCTTACACATAAATTTCTTAGCTTCAATATTATTCACAATAATAGAAGAAGTACCAAAATTAAGGCTATCAAGTATCCAATTAATCAATTTATCACCAAAGCCTCTAGCTTTAAGGACAAGTTTAAGAAAAGACCAGTTCACTCTATCATAAGCTTATTCAAAATCTAGTTTTTGAAGAATTCCTACAGATTTTTCTTGATTGACAGAATGAATAACCTCTTGAGCAGCAGCTACGCTATCAATAATGAATCTATCTTTAATAAATCTTGAACTTTCATCAGAATTATAAAAATAACATTCAGTAAACTAATAGGTCTAAATTGAGTGACCTTATTAGCACCTGCTAATTTGGGAATTAAAATAACGTGAGCATAATTGAATCTACTGAAATCTAAACTATGATTATAAATTTCATTCCCAAAGAGTTTTATAGAAAAAAGTAGGCATACTATCAGGCCAGGAGCAAAGTCTAAAGGAAGATCTTTAATAGCTTTAAAAACTTCTTCTTCTGAGAAGGGCAAACCTATATTAGATAAATCAATCCCTGAGCTAGGGGGATATAATTTATTCCAATCAACATTAAGAAAATTCTCACCAGGACATCCCATTAAGTCCTAATAAAAATTATAAAATTCAGAATGAATAAGAGAAATATCAGAGATGTATCCATTATATGTATGGACAGTAGTAATAGAATTACATCTTCTTCTATGAGAAGCAAAGTTATGGAAGAATTTAGTATTCCCATCACCTAAAGTGAACCATCTAATTTTAGCTCTTTGAAACTATTTAATTTTTTCCACGTTCAAAAGGTGTAAATATTCTCTTTGAAGTTGTATCCTTCTAGTTCTATTAAAATAGATAATGGAGAAGTCTCCTCAAGACCATCAAAATTCAAATTATTCTTTTTTCATTAAGTTCACCAAACTATCTTTTCTCCAAATCTTACAACTTTCTTTTGACACATTTAATTTATGCAAGAAATCTCTTAAAACCAGGATCGGGTTGTCCATTAACATAGTGAATACAGTCCATAATCATATTAGACAATGGAATATCCTCCAATTAAAACTTTTCAAATTTGAAGTTTAAAATTTTAGGAGTAGAAAAATTAGTATACAAAATTATAGGAACGTGATCAAAAATAATATTAATGCAAGATTTCACCATAGAAAGAGGAAAATAGTTGCTCCAGTATTGTGAAACTAAAAATCTATCCAATTTAGCAAAACTTGGAATAAGTCTCTTGTTAGACCAAGTAAATCTCCTTCCAGATAAAGGGTAATCAATGAAACCTAATTCTCTAATAATGTTATTGAAATTATCTGCATCCTTTCTGCAAAATGAATAGCCACTTTTTTCTGAAAGAAATCTAATAGAGCTAAAATCACCACAAAAAATAACCCAACCATGAAGGAGATGTTTCCAGTCAATAAACTCTTTCCAGAATTCATCTTTAAATTCTGAGATACAAGGGCCATAAACTAAAATGAGAAGAAGATGGCAACTGAAAGCTGTACTTTCTAATTGTACAACCAGAAAATATTTCTTTTGAATCACATTTAAGCATTTGAAAAAATTATCTTTAAACCAATAAGCATTCCTCCAGAAGCCCCACAGGAATCAAGAGGAATCCACTCAGTGATAATAGAACCACCTAATGCTCTATAAAGGACAGGAGAAGGGGAAGAAATTTTAGATTCTTGGATTGCAATTATATCACAATGAGGAGAATTAATAATCTCAAAAACAACCACCCTTTTATCACTATCACCTAATCCTCTAATATTCCAAGAGAGAATATTCAATTAAAACAATTATAAAACCCTCTAGATTTCTCCAAATTGACCAAAGTATTAAAATCATCATCACTAAAAGCAGCTAAGCCTATCATCTTAGGAAAATTAAGTAACTCAGAAGAATCAAAACTATCAAAATGTCATATATAAATAGAATCAAGTTGATTACCTTCAGAAGAAGATTTAACCATGAAAGTAGGAATTTTTAGGTTCTTACTTTAGCAATAAGAGCAGTTTTTCCCATAATCGGTTGATTAGCATCACCTTTACTCTCAACTCTTTAAACTTCTACAAAGAGGACCAGAAGTGTAACCTTTCCTACCCCTTTTCCTACTATAAACTAAGGATTAGAGAAAGAGCCCTCTTCCGGACAAGAAAAGGGGGACGCAAAGTCTTGAATGAAACGAAAGATCTTCCCAGATTGAGAGTAGAAAATAGCAAGTGGGGTATGTTCCTGAGGATTCATCTTTATATAATTATTGTTTTCAAAGTTATTATAGTCCCCATCCTAATTTGGAGATTCTCTTGGTGTTGAACAGGAATGATATCCAATTTCAAAGGGGATTTCTCTTTAAGGGAAGCTCAAATCATCCAGAGAAAAACTCCTGAAAATAGGCTGGTTATTAATCTCCCAACTCATTGACTTAGTGGCATCTCCTTCACAAGTAAGATAATTAATCAAGTCCTTCCACTTCTCCCCCTCATTTCTTAACCGAACTTCTTTCAGATCAAGAGATTTCAGAGTATTTGCATCAGGAAAAGGAATAAGTTCACCACAAGAAACGTTCGAGATATTCTGATTAATCTTAGCCATAACAGAATCATTTTCTTTAAGGATTTCTCCTTCCTCAGGGTTAGAATTAGAAGAGGCCACCCACTGAAGATGAGAAGTGTTGTTGCTAATTTTGGTGTGAGAGCAAACAGATAAATTTGTGAATTCTATTTGGAAATAATAAAGCAAAACTGTTGACCTTCACCGACGTTTGAATGGTTTTTCACCGCTGTCATCGACCTGCAAAAAAGTTCGATACACCGGGATGGATCCCAGCGACGAACCCTCCGACGCTTTTGTCAGTAATCAGAAAGATTAAGAAAGAGCTTTTGGTATAAAAAGATTGATTACCTTGTTACGGTAGAGGAAGAGGTGTATTTATAGTCATCTTAGGGACCCATTTCCAGATAGGGATAAATCTCTACTTCCCGGTGTTTTTGGATAAGATGTACAGTTTAAATTGTTTCATAGAGATAACCATAAATTTGAATTACTCTTTATCCATCTGGGTTGGTTTGTAACGGGTTACTATCCATACCCAGTAGGACAGATCCGTTTATGGGTTATTGGACTTTGAAGAAAGACCTAGTTCCCATTTCAGACCCGTTTGTAGGTGAAATTACCGTATTACCCCTAAGAGCTTTAAGATTCGCGTCCGATTTGAACGGTTCCAATTTAATCTTATTTTTAGCCATATCACGAGCCCCCCACTCTCGAAGATTGAGTTTAAAGTCTTTGAGGAGTAGTTTTGTTGTTCTAATGGCGTACGGGATTTTATCGGAGTTCTGAAGAGAGTTTGGATCTTGCTCGAGGTGTAATGGTATTATTATAAGCTTGTAAAATACCCAAAATTATCCTCAGAATTTTCTGGATTTTTTTAGATTTTTCCAGATTTTTCTGAATTTTTTCGAAATTTTTATTCAATTTTCGAATTTAAATAATTAATTTTTGAAAATATTAATTAATTATTCTAATTTAATAATTATATTTTCAGAAATTTAAAATTATTTTCTGCAATTAATAATTATTTTTAGAATATTTTAATTATTTTTTCCCTATTTTAAAATATTTTTCAGATTTTTTAAATAATTAATTCAATAAATTAATAAATAAATTAATTAAATTTTACAGGTACACGTGGCGCAATCCTGTGCGTTGATCATGATCAGAGGGCGCGCATCTCAAAGCATGGTGTTTTTCTCTCATTACAGGGTCGGTAGCTCGGAACTGTCCTCGAATCTGGCCGAGTGATTCGAGGTGACGCCACATGGCCGGTCAACGTTGATCGTTGACCACCACATGGCAAAAAAAAAATTTCTCTCCCGCCTTCTTCTTTCCTCCTTCCTCCTTCTTGACTTGGGCTTCGACCCTGGCTTCCGACCTCGCCCCTCACCCCGTCCTCGACTCTGGCCTCGCCTCTGACCTCGCCTCCTCTTCAACCTCGTCTGACGAGGAGCTCGACGGACGGTTGAGCTCGACGTGGCGAGCCTCGCCGATGGAATTCTCAAACTTGGAGGCATTGAAGGTCGAGCTCGACTGAGATGGGTTCGGAGATTTTCTAGAGGGGAAGCTTGACGCTTTTGAGTTTCGGCGAAGGGGGAGAGCTTCGACATCGGCATTGACGAAGGGAAGCTCGGAGTTCGGCGAGGCGTTGGAGACGGAGGGGGGGCATTGGAGCTCGATGGAGGGTGAGCTCAGCAGAAAAAGGTGTTTCGAGCTCGTTGACAGGAGCTCGCTGAGGGGGAGACGAGCTTCGGTGAGGTGGGGAGTTTGTTGAGGCTATAGTGAAGCTCGACAGTGATGGCAAGGCGGTGGCTCATCGAGGAGCTAGGTACTGGTGGTGGAGCTCGACGAGGACTGGAGGTGGAGCTCGACGAGGTGTGGAGGCTCGGCGAAGGTGACGACAAGGAGGGTGAGCTCAGAGCTCGGAGCTTCGGTGGAGCTTCATCGAGGAAGCTCGAAACGGAGGAGAGCTCTTCGAGGAGACGGAAAAGATCTCGTCGTCGGCAAGGAGTGATCGACGAGGTGTTGGGTTCTCGAGCACCGGTGAGGAGAAGAGCTCGACGTCGGTGGAGGTGCTTGTGGAGCGCGACGCCATGGCGACGCTCGGTGAGGTTGGCGAGCACAGCGAGGAGCTTGGCAAGGAGGGATCTGGAGTTGAAGGAGTCGGAGCTCGATTGCAGAGGTCGGTGAGGGTGACGGAAGGGTTTGGCGAAGAGCTCGTCGAGGTAGAGGCATGGCGAGGGTGACGGAGGTAGAAGATGTACACGGTGTGACTTGATGGGTTTTTGGCGCCAAAAGTTAAAGAAGAAGAAGCATTGGGTTGCGGTTCGGGTCTCTAACGAGTCCGAACCCAACCCGTTAACCCTTTTGCCTTTCTTTTCTTTTTCTTTTTCTTTTATTTTGTTCAGCAAATCTGAGCCATTGATCGTGATCGAACACGAATTTTGAGGTGATAGTTTTCACCATTTTGCAGCTCGGTAGCTCGGTAGCTCAGATCATAATTCCGAGCGACGTGGCATGATCTGGTTCTCTTGATGAAGATCTGGCACAAATCGTAAGGCGATAGTTTTCGCCAATTTGCAGCTCGGTAGCTCGGATCGTAATTTCGAGCTACGTGGCACGATCTGGGCCTCTTGATGAAGATCTGGTACGAATCATGAGGCAATAGTTGTCGCCACTTTGCAGCTCGGTAGATCGGATCGTAATTCCAAGCTACATGGCACGATCTGGACCCCTTGATGATGACCTGGCACGAATCGTGAGGCAATAGTTTTCGCCAGTTTGCAGCTCGGTGTAACTGTGTTGTGATCCACTTTTCTGGTGCTACGGAGGTCTGATCGGGGTGTGTGACCCCTCGTTTCGAAGCCGACTCAAAAATCTACAACTTCTCTTTGAAGGCCAATTGAGGAATCACCCGTATCTAGGGTCGAAATAGGCCCGCAATATCTTCGTTTCTGTCGAGAAGAGCTTCGGTCTCCGGAATCTTCGAAGAGGAGCTCCACTCCTGTGGGTTAAGAAGATGTGCTAGGGAGATCCTCATATGACCCATGGGAGGATCCATTCTTAGAGGAAAGTTCGAGGAGCAACGCTAGGGGAGAGTTTGAGCTTCGAGCCCATTGAGAAGAAGGTCGCTCATGAGGCGAGCGGAGTGAAGAGCATCACCAGGCTCTAGGAGAGAGTCATTCGGGAGATGAGTTTGAGGAGCAACTCTAGAGAAGAGTTTTGAGCTCCAAGCTCGTTTAGAAGAGGACCACTCTGGAGGCGAGTAGGACAAAGAATCATCTCCAGGCTCTAAGAGAGAGTCGTTCGGAAGACGAGTTTGAGGAGCAACTCTAGGGAAAAGTTTTGAGCTCCGAACTCGTTTAGAAGAGGATCACTCGGGAGGTGAGTGGGACAAAGAATCATCTCTAGGCTCTAGAAGAAAGCCGTTCGGGATACGAGTTTGAGGAGCAATTCTAGGGGAGAGTTTTGAGCTCCGATCTCGTTGTTTAAGAGAGTTTCAACAGTTGTGGGAGAAATTCCGAATGGTGAGCTACTTTGTACTTGCTCGTTCGTAAGTAGCTAAAGCGGCATCGAACCAAGTGTTGGACTCCGAACTTATTGTTTGAGGGGGTTAACGAGTTGTAGGAGCAATTCTAAATGGTGAGCTACTTTGTACAAGCTTGTTGGCAAGTAGCTAAAGTAACATCGAACCAAGTGTTGGACTCCAAACCCGTTTTTTTTTTAGCTTAGTAAGTTGTGAGAGCAGCCTTGTAGGATAAGCTGGACTCCAAACTTACCATTTAACAAGTTGTAAATATGACTCAGAGAGATAGAGATGAGGCAAGCGCAATATTTTTCAATACAAATAGCTAAGTTTTATTGGAACAAACTAACTGGCCGCTTTAATGGGGCGAGCCATTATTACATGCTTTGGCCGGGTTACAAGCATCGACCTTATTGAAAACTGAAATTCAACTTCTACGATAGGGTGAAGGCCTCTTGGGAGGAGTTTAGCCCCCCCTCCCCCCCCCCCCCCCCCCATGGATAAGGTGGAGGATGGATCCAGGTTCGAAATCTTGGAACTCGGCGAACCTTTCTGTTTGCTTGTAGGCTCCTCGGGGTGGAAGATCGGCCCTGTTTTTTTTGGACGAACTTGGTCAAGAGTCCCCGCTGTATGAGTTCTTCAATCTCTTCTTAAGAGTCCGACAATCATCCGTGTCGTGGCCGGGGTCCCTATAAAAGCAGCACCACTTATCTCTATTTCTTTTCTTACCAAGGTTATTCATTCTAGAGGGAGCGCAGAGTAGCCCTTCTTTTCCACCTCCATAAGAACTGCTGATATACTAGACTGAGGGGGGTGAACTTCTCAAATCGATGAGCTGGGCGGCGTTGGCCATTGTCATCCCTCTGGAATTTCTGGGATCCTTCTTCCCTCGTATTCTTCCGTTTGTTCCCGGAATACGATTCCTCAAGAGTAGGGGAGTTGAGAGCCTCTTCCACTCAGATGTACCTCTCACTCCTAAGCAGGAGTTCTGAGAAATCCCAAGGAGGCTTCTTGTCAAGGGATGCCTTGAGGTCGGCATTAATGACGTTGTGCCCAAATGCCGCTGAGGCTACTGATTGGTTGAGGGAGGCAATAGGTCGGGCTTCGGCGGTGAAGCGTCGAACGTAATCTCTTAGGCGTTCACCCTTTCTTTGGCTGAGGGTCACCAAAGATGCACTTGTTTTCTCGGTCCGGCGGCTACTCACAAAATGAGTAAGGAAAAGCCCTTCAAACTGATCGAAGAAGAAGATGGAGGCCGGGGCGAGTCGAAAGTACCATTCTCTCGCAGGCCCCTTCAGCGTGACAGGAAAAGTTTTGCAAAGGAGCACATCCGAAGCCCGGTGGATCATCATGAGAGTTTTAAAACTCTCGATGTGGTCGGCGAGGTACGACGCCCCGATGTATGACTCAAAATTAGGGGGCTTGAAGTTTTTCGGGACCGGGGCTTCCATAATGGCCCGGGAGAACAGAGGCCTGCTCGGGCGGAAATTCCTCGCCCATTGTTCCTCTTCTTGTCAAGTCGGCCAATGCGCCTCTCCATCTCGTGGAGACGGTGGTAGACTGAGTCTTCTCTTCGGTCATATCTTGCCGAGCCCCAAGAATTTTTCTCATGCGAAAGGGGACTGGGAGTGCGGTGGGGATGGCTTGGGACAGGTTGAGGACTAGTTGCTCATTGCTCGTGGTTGGGAGCAACATTGAGGGCCCGCAGAACGGCTTCTTGAAAATCCTGGAACTCCGCCCTTGTGAATGGTGCCCTTCAGCTTGGCGGTTCCTAGGTGTGGCTTGGCTTACTGGAGTATGACTTCTCCACCGACGACATGGAAGGGACTCTTTTCGCCTCCTCGGAGAAGGGGATCTTCTAGTCCTCGGTCTGCGGGAGGTCCGAACTCTCGAAATCCCTGGGTGCTCAAGTTGATGGACTCCCTTAAGGGCTCGCCATCCATTCAAGCGAGTTCGGAGGTCAACTCCCTGTTGGCGGTTAACAATCACTTGACGGAGATCCTGCTCGGGAGGGATTTGACAATCCATAGAGTCAACTGAAGGGTTGTGGACCAAAACATGGTCACGAAGAGGATGTTGCTTTGGACGACTCCAATAAGATCCCCCCGGGACCCTGGAGGGACCTGATGAGGAGGAGGCTGTTGAGGAAGAACATCTTGAACTGGAGGAGGAGAAGGAGGAAGAGGAGTGGCTCTTCGGCTGGAGACCGCTGCCTTTCCCTTCTTTTTCGGATGCATAGTTTGAAACTACTTTCGCTGATGAAGTAAGGTTGGATTGCTTTTTCGTTTCCCACCGACGGTGCCAATCTGTTGCTGCTAATTTTGGTGTGGGAGCAAATAGATGAATTTGTGGATTCTTTTTTGAAACAATAAAGCAAACATGTTGACCTTCACCGACATTTGATTGGTTTCTCGCTGCTGTCGTTAACCTGCAAAAAAGTTCGATACACCGGATGGATCCCGGCAACGAACCCTCCAACGCTCTTGTCAGTAATCAGAAAGATTAAGAAAGAGCTTTTGGTAGAAAAAAATTGATTACCTTGTTACGGTGAGGGGAGAGGGGTATTTATAGTCGCCTTAGGGACCCGTTTCGAGATAAGGATAAATCTCTACTTCCCCGTGTTTTTTGATAAGATGTAGAGTTTAAATTGTTTCATAGAGATAACCATGAATTTGAATTACTCTTTATCCATCTGGGTTGGTTTGTAATGGGTTGCTACCCATACCCAGTAGGACAGAACCGTTTATGGGTTATTGGGCTTTGAAGAAAGACTCAGTTTCCATTTCAGACCCGTTTGTAGGTGAAATTACCGTTTTACCCTCAGAGCTTTAAGATTCGCATTCGATTTGAACGGTCCTGATTTAATCATATTTTTAGCCATATCAAGAAGCATAGCATTTGCCTTTATTAGAAGTTAGGTTATCTTGTCTGTTGAAGAAGTTATTCTGGTATTCTGAGAATTGGAAGCGAATAAAGGATCAATAGAAGAAGGTTTACACCAGTTATCTCATCCATCAATAGGATGGGATAATTACCGCCAATTACCACAATTACCCCAATTTTTTTTCCCAGAATAGTAAAATTTTCTTTTCGTTGTTTAGGTTAGGGATGGCAAATGGGCCGGGTCAACCGGCGGCCCGCCCGTTGGACCTGGCCCGTGAAACGGTTTGGCGGGTTCGGGTCGAACCCGGTGAACAGTAACGGGTCGACCCGGGTCGTCAATAATGCGAATTCAACCCGTTAAACCCGGCCCGCGAACCCGTTGTAAAAAGTCCAACCCGCCGCCAACCCGCGGGTCGACCCGCGGGTTTCGAACCATTGGACCCGTACGGGTCGAACGTTCGACCCGTTACGGGTCGACCGTTCGAAACCGCGGGTCGCCTGTTGGGGAGGGGGGGGGCACTGTTCAACAGAGAGAGCCCCCCATTTTTTTTTTGGTTTTTTTTGGTTTTTTTTTTGTATTTTTAGCCTGTAAATACCCTTAAAAATCCCATTAAAAATTCACACCTTACTCTCTTACTCTCTCTACTATTATACATCATTTCTAAGGAATTTTTCAACAATTGTAGTATTCAACAAGCAAGTCTACAACAAGGCATATACACGATCAATTTTCGATCGTATCGAAATCAAAATTCAACGTCTTCAACGTCTTCAACTCTCTTCAACTCTCGTCAATTCTCCTTCAAGCTCTCCTCAACTCTTCAATTGCGGAATCGGCGAAGCGCTTCTTTCTAGTTCTATTTCTATTCTTATTTTTCCGGTTTATTTTACATACGCGTATTCCACGGTGAACGGTATCAAAATTTCATACCTCTCTTGTTATATTTTTTTTTGCGTTGCAGTTAAAATTATTGTCGGTTTTTTGATCTTCTCTATCTCAACCCTCTTGTTTTTTAGATTTTTTTTATAATTCACCTGTTACCGCTGAATCTGGTGTGGGGGTAAACAGATGAGATTTGTGAGTTCGCAGAAAAACCTGAATAGCAGATCCAAGCCTGTTCGTCGGAATTGGGCTGCTGATTCCTGTGAAACCGTTAGGAGTAAAATCCTCATAATTAGTTTAGGAAACTGATCCCTGATTCCCGGTGAGAGGATAACTGCAAATCAGGCCCGTTGATTTAGTCAAATCAGTAACCCTGATCTCCTCTTGCTGGTCGGGGTTTGTCTTGGGTCGGGACCCGTACCCAGCTGGAGTGGATCTGTTTCGCGGGTTATTGGATCTGTGAAGGGGAGATCCAGTGCCCGCTTAGGGTCCATCTATATGCGAAATTACCGTTTTACCCCTGAGCTTCAAAATCCGTTCCCAATCTGGACGGTTCCGATTTAACCCCATTTTTAGCCATATCACGAGCCCCCCACTCCTAAAGACTGAGTGTGATCAGCCTTTGAGGAGTAGTTTAACTGTTTCAGTGGCTAGTGGAGTTGTATCGGAGTCCGAATGGAGGGTTTTGAATCTCGAAGGGGGTAGTGAGGTGATTTTTGAAACTGTAAGCTGTTCCGAAGCCTTGTTGAATATTCGACGGTTTTTATCTATTTTTTTGGATTATTTATTTAATTTTGCGATGTGTTAACCAATCGTTCGGGGCCTTAACAGTACATTCTAGGCAATAATTATTCGTTCAGGGGCTCAAAAATATTCTCCCGAATTTATAATTATTTTCTAGAATTTTTAGTTAATTTTTCCGAATTTTTAGCAATTTTTTTTGCAATTTTTAAATAAATAAAACGATTAAATAAATAAAAACTAATTTTTAATACCTATTTATGGCGTGGCTTGATCGGGGCCCTTGATCTCGCGCGAATATCTGAAAGATCTGGCAGTTGTAGTCACTCGACAGTCATTTTCTCGCTTTTGGAGCTCAGATGGGCACTTGCTCGGTTAGCCGACCGGAGATGTAAGGGTTCGGCTGTCCGAGCATCGTGGCGCAATCTGAGCCGTTGGATGGTGGCGCGAATCTTGAGACGGGCTCCGTTCCCAAGAAAACGATATCTTGTCGTCTAGCGCACGTGGCACGATCTGGACCGTCCATCATCAGAAGCGCGAATTTCTGGAAGATCCAACGGTCGTGGTCGCTCGGTGGCTTTTTTCTCTGTTTTGGAGCTCGGATGGGCACTTGCTCGGTTGGCCGACCGGAGGTCTAAGGGTTCGGTTGTCCGAGCGGCATGGCGCAATCTGAGCCGTTGGATAGTGGCGCGAATCTTGAGACGGGCTCCGTTCCCAAGAAAATGCTATCTTGTCGTCTAGCGCACGTGGCATGATCTGGACCGTCCGTCATCAGAAGCGCGAATTTCTGGAAGATCCAACGGTCGTGGTCGCTCGGCGGCTTTTTTCTCTATTTTTGGAGCTCGGATGGGCACTTGCTCGGTTAGCCGACCGGAGATGTAAGGGTTCGGCTGTCCGAGCGTCGTGGCGCAATCTGAGCCGTTGGATGGTGGCGTGAATCTTGAGATGGGCTCCGTTCCCAAGAAAATGCTATCTTGTCGTCTAGCGCACGTGGCACGATCTGGACCGTCCATCATCAGAAGCGCGAATTTCTGGATGATCCAACGGTCGTGGTCGCTCGGCGGCTTTTTTTTCTGTTTTGGAGCTCGGATGGGCACTTGCTCGGTTGGCCGACCGGAGTTCTAAGGGTTTGGCTGTCCGAGCGGCGTTGCGCAATCTGAGCCGTTGGATGATGGCACGAATCTCGAGACGGGACCAGTTCTCAAGAAAATGCTATCTTGTCGTTTAGCGACGCTGGCAAGATCTGGGCCGTCTGATCGAGATCTTACACGAACGTTGAGGAGAAAGTGAATTTCTCCGTTTTGGGGCTCGGATGGGCACTTGCTCGGTTAGCCGACCGGAGGTCTAAGGATTCGGCTGTTCGAGCGACGTGGCGCGATCTGAGCCGTTGGATGATGGCACAAATCTCGAGACGGGCCCAGTTCCCAAGAAAATACTATTTTTTCGTTTAGCGATGCTGGCAAGATCTGAGCCGTTGGATGGTGGCACGAATCTCGAGACAGCTCAGCTCCTAAGAAAACACTATCTTGTCGTTTAGCGACGCTGGCGAGATCTGGGCCGTCTGATCGAGATCTTACACGAATGTTGAGGAAAAAGTGAATTTTCTCCGTTTTGGGGCTCGAATGGACACTTGCTCGGTTAGCCGACCGGAGGTCTAAGGGTTCGGCAGTCCGAGCGTGGTGGCGCGATCTGGGCCGTTGGATGGCGGAACGAATCTCGAGACAGTTCAGTTCCCAAGAGCATTAATGGTGCCCCAGGATTTGTGCGGCGTCCCCACTTCCCGGGGTCATTAAGAATGGTGTCTTCTATTTAATGTGAGGCGTTTCAGCTCCATAGGCGTGACTGCTGGGCTTCCGTCGTTTGGCCTCCCGTGGGCCATAATGGCTGGTCTTTGGGGGGAGGTTATAAATACCCCACTCCCCTTGTAGTTTCAGTCACAGCAATGTTGATTTTTAGCCATCGGAGGTGTCTGCCTTGGGCGGATGCCTGTTTTTTGAAAAATTCTAACCCTGAGAGCGTCGGAGGGGTGGTCAGTCTTCCGTCATGATCTTCTCCTGATTCTGACGGCCCTGGTGCGAATTTCAGGGTCAGGGGGGATCAGGGCAGAAGTGATGACGACCGGAGTCCGAACCCGAGGGACAAGGTGCTTCGGAAGGATGGGTCTCCTCCGATCTCTGTCTTCCTTCCGGGCTGACGGCTTCTGATGGTTGTCAGCCCGAAGGAGCTAGAGATGGGAGGTGTGCCGATCTGCTTTCTGACCGGGCCCCACGCGATGGTGGTTTTTCTCCAACCCTTGAACGATTCGTGGTTTCGGCTTCCAAGGTTGTAAGCCTCGAGTTGCTCACGGGTGAGAGGGGAATCGACCGAGTCCTGGGGCCCGGGGGGCTCACCGAGGGCGGTGCCTTAAAACTTTTAATCCAAATTTTCTATTGCTTCCTGGGACAGATGCGGGGTGTCCGGGTCCGAAGTGCTTCATCCGGGCGACGTGGCGCGATCTGACCCGTTGGATGGTGGCGCGAATCTCGAGACGGGCCCAGTTCTCAAGAAAACGTTATCTTGTCGTTTAGCGACGCTGGCAAGATCTGGGCCGTCTGATCGAGATCTTACACGAAGGTTGAGGAGAAAGTGAATTTTCTCCGTTTTGGGGCTTGGATGGGCACTTGCTCGGTTAGCCGACCGGGCCCTTTGATGTTGGGGTCGGATCGCACGTCGCTCGGATTTTGATCCCGTGTGTGCCGAGCTACTTGACTTGTATCGAAACGTTTTGTCTTTTCGCCAACAGTAGCTGCTCGGTCACAAAGTCGTTTGGGCTTTCGTAACGTTCCAATAGCAGGCCAAGAGTCGCGCCCTTATGTTAGGAAGCCCAAGAGACTTTTTCTTTTACTATAAATCTTCACTCCCCCACCCCAAATCTCATTATTCACTTTTACTTTCTCTCTCAAGTTTTTACTTTTCGCCATCGAAGTTTTTAGCTCCTGGGTGGTGCTGCTAGCTGTCGCGGCAAGGCGTTTCTTTGCTCCGGCGAACTTTTCCGACCGTAACAGTCACTTCAAGGTCAGTCTCTCTCATTTCTCTTTAGAAAAAATGGTTAAGATTACTTCTTCGGATGAGACCCCCGCCTCGGACCAAGTCGTTAGCCGAGCGGGTAAAGGAAAGGAGGTGGTAGAGCCGACCGAGCAGACCGTTGTTCGGCCGAGCAAGAGTGGTGAGGTCGCCAAGCCACCCCAGGAGGTTGTGGCGAAGTCCCAGAAGGGTAAGGGAGTGGTTACGATCATTGAGCAGCCGAAGATGGCAGGGGAGTTCGGTCGGCAGCCGATCGTTCTGTCGAGCGCGGGGGGTGTTCGGAGCTATTCCGAAGAGATGCTGGAGAAGGTGACCCAGGGCACCGCCAAGTCGGTAGAGGAGAACGAGCCGAGAGAGTTGTCCGAGGTGGACCATATCATTTCGGTTCTTACGGAGGCTGATTTGCATCGGATCCGGACTGGATTCCAGATCCCTACCGAATATGGGCTGCTTCTCCCGGGGCCTGGTTTCCGAGCCTGCACGTCGTCTTCGACTGACGCGTGCGTTTTTCCGGTCGACTCCTTGGCCGCCGGGCTTCGCTTTCCGCTGCATCCGTTCATTGCCGAGGTCCTCAATTGGTACGGCCTGTGCCCCGCCCAGCTGATGCCGAACACTTGGAGGCACGTTTTGGCGTTTGTTCTTCAGTGTCAAGAGATCGGCGCCGAGCCAAGTCTATTCCTCCTTCGGAGTCTCTACCGCCCTTGTCAGCCGAACAGGAATGAGCAGAGGTTCTACCTTTCGCCGCGGACAGGCGTGAAGTTGATCGAGAACCCGGACTCGATCAACCATTGGAAGGAGAAGTATTTCATTATCCGAGCTCCCACACCCTGGGCAATTCCGATAGCTTGGTCGAGGGAAGGCCTGCCCAAGCGAGCGAAGAAGGAGCCTGTGCTGAGTGATGAGGAGACGGAAGTCCTCAAGAAACTCCTCGGCCTGCCGACGCTAAGTTGGAAAGATATTACCGAGGAGGCTTTGTTCCGAGGGGGTCTCAGTCCGATCGACCCCAGTACGCTTCTGGTATTTTTACTTTTTGCTTGAAGTTCTTGAAAATTTTTCTAAGTTTTTTCATTCGGTTTGTGCAGAGTCTTCTAAGATGGACTATAGGGCGTTGATGGCGAAGGCCAAGGTGGCTAGGGAGCAGGAGACGAGAAAGAAGAGACTCTAGACAGGGCCTCAGGGCGGCCGAGCGCCGAAGATACCTTCGGTCCCAAAGACCGCCGACCTGTAGGGGGTCGTTGTTCCGGATGCCGATCCCGAGCAGGAGAAGGTCGCGGCCTCCGATCCTCCTGTCTCGGATGCGCCGATTCCAACGGCGAAGGCAGATGCTCCCGGCTCGTCGAGCGGCGCGTTCAACGTGAGCAAGGTGTTATCCCTCCAAGTTCCGCCCCTTACTGCCGAAGCGGAGAAGATTCTGACCGAGGGGCACAAGCAGATCTTCGTCCCCGACTGGCAAGTGATGAAGGTCGACGGTTTTTTGGGCGACGGCAACATTTGTATGCAGGCGGTGAAGCACCTGCCGACACCCCAAAGGACCGAGCGGCCCTTAAGTCCGGGGAGGTCGGGGATGCCACAATGCAGATTGCTCGGAACACGATGTCGGTAAGTGGACCGAACACTTTCTTCTTGAAGCATTTTTTCCAAAATTTTCTAAGTTTCTAGGTCCGGACCTTAACGGTTTGTTCTCTTTTCAGACCCTCTGCTACTTCAACTTCTTGCTCGAAGAGTTTGCGAGCAAAGAATAAGAGCTGATGGCGCAGTACGACCGGGAGAGGTCGGAGCGCGCAAAAACTGTGAAGCTGCTCGATGCTGAGCAACTCCTCTCGGCAAAATGCGGTGCCGAAGTGGCAGGGTTGGAGGCGCAGCTGGCCGAAGCCGTTCAGCGGTCGAAGGACGAGGCAGCCAAGCTCGAGGCCTCGGAGAAGAAGAATGCCGAGCTGAAGGAGGAGCTGGCCAAGGCTCGGTCGGAGGCGGAGAAAGCTCGGTCGGAGGCGGAGAAAGCTCGGAAGAAGACCGAGAAGATCATGGCCAAGCACCAATCGAAGGTGGCGAAGGCGAAGAGGACTGTCCAGCTAGAGGCCGAGCAGCACATGTTTAAGAACATGGAGGACGCGTATGGCCGAACCCTGCTTCATATCGCCGCTCGAAACCCGGGGTTCGACACATCTTCTTACAACTTCTACGACCCCATGGAGGGGGAGGAAGAGCTTCCCCCGGCAATGCTCAGCCCCGAGGGACAGGCCGACGGTGTCGAAGGTACGGGCGAGACAGAGGTCGAGGGTGAGGGGGAGGACGACTCCGAGGAGGAGAGCGAGGGCGAGGACGAGGACGAGGTCGAGGGCGAGGACAAGGCCGAGGGGTCGGCAAACTCGAGTGACAAAAAGGTCGACCCCTGACTTGGTTGCGTCTTTGGTCTCTCTGTTTTTTTTTTTGTAAGGCCTGACCGTGGACTGGCCACCGCTTTTGTAACGCTTTTTGAGTTTTGAATGAAAACATTTTTTGTTTGGCCAAAAATTCTCCAAGTGTTAGTCCCCGGATTTTGTGTTTGATTAGTCGTTTAATTTCTCCAAGTGTTGGGCATCGGATTTATCTCTGCTTTTCAGGTGAAGTTTGGTCCGATCACGGAGGTTTCATACCTTCGTAAGGAGCTGACCAAAACGAAGCGAGAGCTTTCCCATAGCCGAGAGAGGCAGTTTTATATGTTCTTGAAGCTGGAGGAGATAAAGGCAGCTGCGAGGGGGTATTGTCGCGAGTTGAAGCAACTACGGAAGCAACCCCAAGCTCCTTGTCCCGAAGGTGAGACTGAGCGGCTTCGTAGGAGCTTTCCGTCGTCGAGCAAAAGAATAACGAGCTCTTGGCCGAGATCCGTCACTTGGAATTAACGGAGAAAGAACACTCGGCGGAAGAAAAGAAGCTAGCTTCCGAGTTGGAGAAGGTGTCATCCGAGCGCCAAAAGCTGTTGGCCGAGGTCGACAAGCTTAGGAGGATTACGATAGACAGGGGGATCGAGGTCACCCATTATCGACGACTCGCGACCAATAGCGCCAATGTCTCGGGCTCTTCAAGACCTCCTCGTTTGAAGATGTCGACAAAGGATGATGCTCTGAGAGATAGGATTATCGAGTTGGAGGAAGAGGTTGCGTCGCTCAAGCCTCTGCCTGAGAGGGCCAACGTTCGTAGTACGTCGTGTACTCGCGAAGAGAGCGAGAGAGGGATTACTTTCTATGAGCTTGCGACTCATTTGCCTGCGGCGAGGCGGAGTCCTGCTGACGCTCAGAGTAGTGTAGCTGTCTCGTCTAGCGGTGCCTCGGTCGGCGCCACAGTTGGAGTTAGCGGCGAAGGGGGATCTCGCTTCGCTGGTTTGGAATCGAGCTCGGAGGTTAGGCATCGCTGCCCCCGCGTTTCTTTGAATCGAAGCGTACCCCTTCCGAAGAGGCACTAAACAAGTTGTCTTATGTTCCTTTAAGCTATTGTAAAACTCTGTTGTAGCGTCGGTCTAGTTGTATGTAGAGCTACTTTATTTGAATAAAAGTCTGAAAGTTTGTTTTGAAAATTCTTGAAGTGTTGGACTTCGGCAGTGTTTGAAATTTTGTTGTTCGTCTCTTCCTCTTTTCAGCACGTGGTGGAAGCTCAAGACGCCGACCCCAGTCCCTCGGATGACCACGCTCGAACCGAGGCTGGCTCGGGGGTGATGAGGTTGTGCTCGGCGAGGTCCCGAGAGCGGCTCTATGAAGTCGAGCTGGGAATGCGCCGAGCTGGAAGCGAGCGGGACCACCTTCAGCTCATCCTAGGTCAGCGAGACGTCGAGATCCGACGTCTGGAGAGCAGGATCGCCGAGATGACCCCTATAGGAGAGGACGAAGATTCGCCGACCGCCTTTAGCAACGCCCTTCGGATCCAGTGCGTTCGGCACAATTTGTCGAAAATAATAGCCGAAAGGGACGATCTGCTCTCCGAGATCCGTCACCTGCAGACTGTAGAGGCGGAGCTTCGGACGGAGGGAAAGGGACTGGCGGCCGAGGTTGCCAAACTGACGACCGAACGGGACATTGATGATTTTTTTAAAAGCCAAGTGTAGTGAGTCGGCATTGTAACTTTTGTTCTTTAAGGCCTTGTAACCTTGTTGTGTGGAAGAGTCGCTTTCTACCGTGTCCCAATTATTAATGATATTTCTTTCTCGAACTTGCATGTCCTTTTTAGCTCTGTGTAGTCATTTTGTTTGTGACTGTGTTCATCGCGTCGAGGTCCCCGAGCCGGCCCCTTTCTAGTTCGCGGTTCGACGCCGTGGCGCGATCTGGGCCGTTGAATTTTGGCACGAATCTCGAGGCGGCTCAGTTCCCAAGAATACGCTATCTTGTCATTTAGCGACGCTGGCAAGATCTGGGCCGTCTGATCGAGATCTGACACGAATGTTGAGGGAAAAGTGACTTTTCTCCGTTTTTGGGCTCGGATGGGCACTTGCTCGGTTAGCCGACCGGAGGTCTAGGAGCTCGGCTGTTCAAGCGACGTGGCGCGCTCGAGCCTGCCTCTTGCTCGTTCGCTGTTCAGCGACAAGAGTGTTCGGCCAGTGGTGCCGAGCAGCGCTTCGGTCTCCTCTTCTTGCGAAGTTACGAGATGAGTCGGGCCTTACCCAATGGTGGGCTCGCCGATCATCGTGAGAGTTCAACGGTCGTGGAAGCAATTCCGAATGGCGACCCACTCCTAGCCCACTTAGAAGCGAGCTTGCAGAGCAGAATCGAGCCAAGTGTTGGACTCCAGAACCATCGTTAGAGTTCAACGGTCGTGGGAGCAATTCCGAATGGTGACCCACTCCTAGCTCGCTTAGAAGCGAGCTTGCAGAGTAGAATCGAACCGAGTGTTGGACTCCGGAACCATCGTTAGAGTTCAACGGTCGTGGGAGCAATTCCGAATGGCGACCCACTCCTAGCTCGCTTAGAAGTGAGCTTGCGGAGTAGAATCGAACCAAGTGTTGGACTCCGGAACCTTCGTTAGAGTTCAACGGTCGTGGGAGCAATTCCGAATGGCGACCCACTACTAGCCTGCTTAGAAGCGAGCTTGCGGAGCAGAATCGAGCCAAGTGTTGGACTTCGGAACCATCTTTAGAGTTCAACGGTCGTGGGAGCAATTCTGAATGGCGACCCACTCCTAGCCCGCTTAGAAGCGAGCTTGCGGAGCAGAATCGAGCCAAATGTTGGACTCCGGAACCATCGTTAGAGTTCAACGGTCATGGGAGCAATTCCGAATGGCGACCCACTCCTAGCTCGCTTAGAAGCAAGCTTGCGGAGTAGAATCGAACCAAGTGTTGGACTCCGGGACCATCGTTAGGATTGTTCAACGATTGTGGGAGCAATTCCGAGCGGCGAACTACTTCTGGCTCGCTTAAGAGCGAGCTCGCAAAGTAGAGTCGAGCCGGGTATTGGACTCCGAACCATTGATTGAATAAAGAATAAAGGCGGAGAGACACAAGCAATTTTATAAATACGAAAAAGCATTCTTTATTGATAATTGACGGCGAGCCGTTTTTACATATGACAACTTAAGAGAGGAATTACAAGTTAGAGGAGAGGAATGGTTCGACACCCTGTGATACTCAGAGAGGCGCCGGGGCGCTTTCTTGGTATTTTAAAAGGTGGTCGGCATTCCAGGTCCTCGGAATCTCCCTGCCCTCGAGGTCTTCCAGACGATAAGCTCCGGTTCGAACTACCCTTGCGATCTTGTAAGGTCCTTCCCAATTCGGGGCTAGTTTTCTCTTCTGACTGGGGAAGGAGATGGCTAGTTTTTTGAGGACTAAGTCCCCCTCCTTGAGATCGGTGGGTCGGACTCTCTTGTTGTACGCCAATTCGATCCTCCTCCGGGTAGTTCTGTTGGCGGATCGACGCCCTTTCTCTCAGTTCGTCCACCAGGTCTAGGTTCGCCCGGAGGTCTCTGGCGTTCTGTTCCTCGTTGTAGGCTGCGAGGCGAGGAGAAGGTATTCCGACTTTGAGAGGTATCATTGCCTCGGACCCATAGGTGAGGTTGAACGGGGACTCTCCTGTGGGGGTCCGTTTGTTGGTGCGGTAGTTCCACAGCACGTTGGGGAGTTGGTCGACCCATAAGCCTTTGGAACATTTGTCCAATCTCTTCTTGAAACCAGAGAGGATATGCCGGTTAGCGTTCTCCGCCTGGCCATTCGACTGTGGGTGGGAGACGGAGGAGAAGCGTTGTTGGATGGCAAGGTCTTCACATAGAGCTCGGAACGCGGCCCCAGTAAACTGAGTTCCGTTGTCTGTTACGAGGACACGGGGGATGCCGAATCGGCAGATGACGCTCTTCTATAAGAATTGAAGCACCTTGTTCTTGGTGATAGTGGCAAGGGGCTCGGCCTCAATCCACTTCGAGAAGTAGTCGATGGCTACGACCAAGAACTTGAACTGGCCCGGAGCTGGAGGGAATGGCCCTAGTAAATCCATCCCCCACATTGCAAAGGGGATAGGACTTGATAGGGAGGCGAGATTGGCTTGGGGGAGGCGACGAATGTTGGAATGTCTCTGACAAGAGCCACATTGCCGAACGTGTCGCTCGGCGTCTTGGAGGAGAGTCGGCCAGAAGTATCCGTAATTCAGAGCTTTCCGAGCCAAAGACCTAGACCCTGAATGTTCCCTGCCAATGCCTTCGTGGAGCTCCTGTAAGACGTAGTCGGCCTGTTCTGGGGAAAGGCACCTCAGGTACGGTCGGCCGTCAATCTGCGAGAAGGAGTGCTTGTACAAGATCCCCTCGATCAGGATGTACCGCTCAGCCCTGGTTCTTACTCGGCGTGCTTCCTTGGGGTCCTCGGGGAGGAGTCCATCCCTTAAGAATTCCACTAACGGCTTCATCCAATTATCTTGCAGTAGGACCGGCAATGACTCCACTGAGTCGAGGGTCTCGTCTTCTATGCTCGGTTTCAAGAGGACCTCGATCAAGACGATCTGCTCGTGACCTTGGAGGGAGGATGAGGCCAACTTGGAGAGGGCGTTGGCTTGTGAATTCTCTTCTCGAGGGACTCGTTGGATGAGTGCCTCTTCGAACCGGACCATGAGGGTTCGGACTTTGGTGAGGTACTTCGCCATCCGTTTGTCTCGTGCCTCGTAATCGCCCAAGACTTGGTTCACAACCAGCTGAGAGTCATTATGGATTCGAAGGCACTGCGCCCCGGCACTTCGGGCAAGTCCGAGGCCTGCGATTAGTGCCTCATACTCTGCTTCGTTGTTTGAGGCCTTGAAATTCATGCGGAGGGCATACTGGAGGACGAAGTCATCTGGACCCGTCAGGATGATACCGGTGCCGCTTCCCTCGTTGCAAGAGGAACCATCCACAAAAACCGTCCAAATAGGGGGTCCGTTCGGGACATGGCTGACCTCGGGAATGGTGGTCTCGACGATGAAGTCCGCAAGGGCTTGAGCTTTGATCGCAGTCCGGGGCTGGTAGGAGATGTCGTGTTGGCTCAGCTCGATGGACCATTTCATAAGCCGGCCTGAGGTTTCCGGCTTGTGGAGGACCTGCTTCGGCGGTTGGTCGGTGAGGACCACAACTGAGTGGGACTGAAAGTATGGGCAGAGCTTCCTTGCCACCATAACTAGGGCGTAGGCCATCTTTTCTACCTTCGGGTAGCGGAGCTCGGCGTCCCGAAGTACCTTGCTCACATAGTAAATGGGCCTCTGAGCCTGGTCTTCTTCCCTCACCAAAACGGCACTTAGGGTCTGCTCGGAAGCAGCTAAGTAGATGAAGAGGGTTTTCCCTGGAATGGGCTTGCTGAGCAAGGGAGGATTGACCAAGTAGGCTCTAGCTGTTTGAACGACTCCTGTTGCAGTTCGCCCCACTCGAAACCCTTGGCCCTCCTGAGAGCCTTGAAGAAGGGGACGCACTTTTCCCCAGACTTCAAAAGGAATTGCCCAATAGCGGCGAGGCGACCCGTAAGCCTCTGCACTTCCATGACGTTCCGGGGCGGGGCCATGTCCAGTATGGCCTTAATTTTTTCAGGATTTGCTTCGATCCCTCGCTGGCTGACCATGAAGCCGAGGAACTTTCCTAACGAGACCCCGAACGCACACTTGTTCGGATTAAGCCTCATGTTGTGCCTTCTCAGTACGCCGAATGCCTCCTGTAGGTCGACCACGTGGTCGGTACCTCGGATGCTCTTCATGAGCATGTCATCGACGTATACTTCCATATTGCGGCCTATCTGGCTTTGGAAGACTTTATTGACAAGGCGCTGGTAGGTGGCTCCAGCATTCTTCAATCCGAACGGCATAACTCTATAATAGTAGAGGCCCTGGTCGGTAATGAAGGAAGTCTTCGGAATGTCCGGGGAGAACATTCGGATCTGGTTGTAGCCGGAGAAGGCGTCCATGAAGCTGAGGAGCTCATGGCCCGAGGTGGCATTAATGAGGGTGTCGATATTCGGGAGAGGGAACGGATCCTTCGGACACGCCTTATTCAAGTCTGTGAAGTCGATGCATATCCTCCAGGAACCATTGGACTTCTTAACCATGACGACATTGGAGAGCCACTTGGGGTAGTTCACCTTCTGTATGAACCGAGCTTTTAGGAGCTTGTCCACCTCCTCCTTGATGGCTTGTTGTCGCTCGGGAGCGAATTTACGCCTCTTCTGCTGAACCGGTCTGCACCCCGGTTCGACACTGAGGCGGTGCACTAGAAGCTCCTCGGAAATCCCGGACATATCCGCGGCGGACCAAGCAAATAGGTCGCGGTTCTTCCGGATGCACTGCACCAAGTCAGAACATAGGGCAGTCGGCAGGGACTTGCTGATGAGGAACTTTCGACTCGGGTCCTCGTCTGAGAAGAGCACCTCTTCCAATTCGTTCGCCGGCTCGGACGTGGGTCGGACATTCGGCTCAGGGATCTCTAAAGTCTCGAGGGAGGGCACCGGACCCCCAGTGGAAGTCATGTAGCACTTCCGAGCCGTCTCTTGGCTGCCCCTGACTTCTCCCACTTCCGCCCGGGTAGGGAACTTCATCTTGAGGTGGTACGCCGAAGGAACAGCTTCCAGGGAAGCTAGGCTGACCTGGCCCAAGATGACATTGTATGCAGCCGGGACATCGACGACCATAAAGTCCATCGACTCTGTCCGGGTGGTAGGGGTCTTCCCAGCAGTTACGTCCAGGGTGATAACCCCTTCGATAGTTACTGGTACCCCCGTGAACCCGTGGAGCGTGTAGCCGGCCGGTTTGAGGCGATCCCGGGATAGTTGCAGCCCTCGGAAGGCCGAGAGGAAGAGGATGTTCACAGAGCTCCCGTTGTCTACCAGGATCCTCTGCACTTTGAAGTTCGCCATGCGGAGGTCGATAACAAGTGCGTCGCAGTGGGGAGTCCGGACCCCCTCGAGGTCTTCATCAGAGAAAGTTACTGGGACGCCGAGGCCTTTGGGGGGAGGGGCACCGTAAACTGAGTTGACCTCTCGGACGAAGGCCTTTCGAGAGGAGTTGGAAGAGCCCCCCATTGGACCCCCGTGGATAAGGTGCAGACCACGTTCCTCCTCGAACTCGGGGGTTTCATCTCGTCGCTCGGAGCGCTTGTTAGCCCCCCGAGGCGGAGGAGTGGTGCGATCTCCCCGATCATTTGCCTTCACAAACTTAGCCAACTACCCCCTCTGGATGAGGGCCTCTATTTCGTTCTTCAGCTCCCGGCAATCGTTGGTGTCGTGGCCATGATCCCAGTGGTAACGGCACCACTTCTCCTTGTTCCTCCTCTTGGCCGGGGTGTTCATCCTCGGAGCGGGAGGTATAACTCCCTCCTTCTCGACTTCCATTAGGATGGTGGAGACGTTGGTAGTGAGAGGAGTAAATTTCTCGAACCTGGGAAGAGGACGGCGCTGACCGCTATTATCCTTCTGTAGCTTCTTGGCCCCTTCCTCTTCCGTTATCTTTTTCTTCGACCCGGAAGCGGATCCTCCAAAGCCCGGGAAGCACTCGGCTTCCTCAGCCCGAATATACTTCTCGCATCTAAGGAGAAGGTCGGCGAAGTTGTGCGGGGGCTTTTTGGCGAGGGACGACCGAAGGTTAGAGTTGAGGACGTTGGATTGGAATGCGACGGTCGCCACAGACTGGTCGAAGGAGGCGATGGACCTGACCTCCGCAGTAAATCTCCTCACATAGTCCCTCAACTTCTCTCCCCTCTCATGTCGGAGGTGGAGTAGAGAGAGGCTGGTCTTCTCCGTTCTTCTGCTGCTCACAAAGTGGGTTATGAAGAGCGTTTCGAACTGCTCAAAAGAGAAGATGGAAGAGGGAGCGAGCCGGAAGTACCATTCCCGTGCCGAACCCTTGAGAGTGGCGGGAAAGATTTTGCAAAGCATGGCGTCGGAAGCTTGGTGGATTAGCATCAAGGTCTTGAAGCTCTCGACATGATCAACAGGGTCCGACTCCCCTGAGTACGTTTCAAACTGCGGAGGCTTGAAACCCCTCGGGATGTGAGCCTCCATGATAGTCCGAGAGAAGGGGGGTCTGTTGGGGCGGATGGTTCTTCCTCTCGACTCCTCTTCCTTGTCCATTCGACCGATGCACCTCTCCATCTCGTGGAGACGACGGTAGAGGGCATCGTCCCTCCGGTGGTAGTCAAACGATCCCCTGGACTCGTCTTCATAGGAAGGGGAGCGGGGACTATGGCGTCGATAGTCCTGGGATCGGTGAGGACTATGAGGGTGTTGCTGGTGACTAGGAGCCGGGGGAGGACTTATGGATTGGTGGCGAGGACTTGGGACCCGTGGAGGTGTTGGAACCCTTTGGGCATTATTGTTGTTGTGGCAAAGGTTGAGGGCCTGCAACACCGTTGCCTGGAATTGTTGGAACTCGGCACGAGTGATGGGTGCCTCATCGTTCCTCGGATGATGTCTACCAGCAGGGGAATATGGCCTCCTCCTACGACGCTCGGGAGATTCCCCCCGTCCTCTTCGATCCGGAGACCTCCTGCCATCTCGGCGATGAGGAGATCGCTCGCCTTGATGTTGGCGGGAGACTCCCTCTCAGGCCCGCTTCTCATCTAGGCGGTTGTGCAGGTCCTCATCCTTCTGCTGATTTAGAACGGTGTTGCGGAGGCCGAAAGCTCGGGGATTATGGGAGGCCATAGAATTCGAGGAGGCATTGTGTACTGACACATGGTCTGGGTGGAGAGGTTGCTTCTGCCTCTGCTGGTTCTGACCAGTGGGACCATTAGGGGGTTGTTGATTCAGAAGAGGGGGCTGGCCCTGTTGGAAATGGTCATGGACCGGGGGAGGAAGTTGTTCGGGCTGCGGAGCAGCATGTACGGGGACTTCCTCTTGTTGATCGGTGGGGTTGGGTCCACGGTTGGACCCCCTGGACCTGACCTTTCTGGGAGGCATGGCTGGAGAAGAGCTAGTCGACGGGAAGAGGAGAGGCTGCTATTCGTATGGGTTCCCACAGACGGCGCCAATCTGTTACCGCTGAATCTGGTGTGGGGGTAAACAGATGAGATTTGTGAGTTCGCGGAAAAACCTGAATAGCGGATCCAAGCCTGTTCGTCGGAATTGGGCTGCTGATTCCTGCCGCTCACCTGCAAGGAAGTGCGATACACCGGGGTTGATTCCGGCGATGTACCCTCCGACGCTCTTGTCAGTAACCAGTGATGATTAAGAAAGAGCTTAAGTTGGCAAAAGAGTGATTACCTGGTCACAGTGGTAGGTAGGAGGTATTTATAGTCGCCATGGGAGTCTGATCAGGGACCTGATTTCCTGTGAAACCGTTAGGAGTAAAATCCTCATAATTAGTTTAGGAAACTGATCCCTGATTCCCGGTGAGAGGATAACTGCAAATCAGGCCCGTTGATTTAGTCAAATCAGTGACCCTGATCTCCTCTTGCTGGTCGGGGTTTGTCTTGGGTCGGGACCCGTACCCAGCTGGAGTGGATCTGTTTCGCGGGTTATTGGATTTGTGAAGGGGAGATCTAGTGCCCGCTTAGGGTCCATCTATATGCGAAATTACCGTTTTACCCCTGAACTTCAAGATTCGTTCCCAATCTGGACGGTTCCGATTTAACCCCATTTTAGCCATATCATCACTGTGGCCGCTAAATTTGGTGTGGGGGTAGACAGATAGTATTTGTGGATTCTTAGGGAAACTAAATAGTAAACCTGTATACCTGTTTCGTCGGGGTATGATCGTCTCTCCCACCGTACACCTGCAAAAAGTGCGATACACCAGGGTTGTTCCCGGCAATGCACCCTCTGACGCTCAAGTCAGTAATCTAGGAAGACTATGAAATAGCGCCAAAACTGGAGAAAGATTGATTACCTCTTAATGGAGATGGATGGGGGGTATTTATAGGCGTCTTAGGGAACATATTAGGAATGTAATCCCCGTGATCTGATAAGGAATATTCTCCTTGTAAACAGATTAGGAATGTAATCCCTAATCCCCAGTGGAGGGATATGCATGAATCAGGGCCGTTGAGTAGGACCTAATCAGAAACCCTAATTCTATCCCTCTGGTTCGGGCTTTCTGCTGGTTGAAACCCGCACCCGACTGAGGTGGACCCGTTCGCGGGTTAACGGGTTTTGGAGGAGGGGGACCAGTAGCCGCTTCAGGCCCATTGGTAGGAGAAATTACCGTTTTACCCCTGGGCTTCAAGATTTGTGCCCGATTTGGACGGTCCCGATTAAACCCCATTTTTAGCCATATCACGAGCCCCCCACTCCCGAAGGCTGAGCTTGATCAGCCTTTGAGGAGTAGTTTTACTGTTTTAATGGCTAGTGGAGTTGTGTCGGAGCCCAAATGGAAGGTTTTGAATCTTAAAGGAGGTAGTTTGGTGATTTTTCAAGTAGATTGAACTCTGAGTCGCTCCAGAGCCTCTTGTAGGAATATCCTTTTTAGCGAAGTGTCAATTCGTCGCTTTGGGGTTTCGGAAGATTGTTTTTGGGCTACAATTGTTTGTCTAGGAGCAAGAAGGTGCTCCCCGACTTTATAATTGCTTTCCCGAAGTTCTCATTTGTATCTCCGAATTTTTGATTATTTTTTGCGATTTTTTGGTGCAATGGTTCGACCGTTTTCCTTCGTTGAGGGGCACATGTGCTCGTATCATGCTTCCGACCCCTTCTAGAGCTCGCTGACTAGGGGACCGAGGTCTGTATGCGGTTCGGCGCATCTTTCCGAAGAGGAGGGAGAGTTCGGGGTGGTTGTGAGTGCTGAGAGGGAGTTCGGGATGATCCGAGGTCCAATCTTTCCCCGTAATAGGGTCGGTGCCAAGAACGATCGGCACTTGGTGCCGAACCCCATTTTTTCCCCTAGAATGGGGTCGGTGCCAAGAACGCTCGGCATATAGTGCCGAACTCGAATTTTTCCCCCGTAACGGGGTCGGTGTCAAGAACGCTCGGCACATGGTGCCGAACTCGAAATTTTTCCCCGTAACGGGGTCGGTGTCAAGAACGCTCGGCAGCTGGTGCCGAACTCGAATTTTTCCCCCGTACCGGGGTCGGTGCCAAGAACGCTCGGCAGCTGGTGCCGAACTCGAATTTTTCCCCCGTAACGGGGTCGGTGTCAAGAACGCTCGGCAGCTGGTGCCCAACTCGAATTTTTCCCCCGTAACGGGGTCGGTGTCAAGAACGCTCGGCAGCTGGTGCCGAACTCGAATTTTTCCCCCGTAACGGGGTCGGTGTCAAGAACGCTCGGCAGCTGGTGCCGAACTCGAATTTTTTCCCCGTAACGGGGTCGGTGCCAAGAACGCTCGGCAGCTGGTGCCAAACTCGAATTTTTCCCCCGTAACGGGGTCGGTGTCAAGAACGCTCGGCAGCTGGTGCCGAACTCGAATTTTTTTCCCGTAACGGGGTCGGTGTCAATAACGCTCGGCAGCTGGTGCCGAACTCGAATTTTTCCCCGTAACGGGGTCGGTGTCAAGAACGCTCGGCAGCTGATGCCGAACTCGAATTTTTCCCCCGTAACGGAGTCGGTGTCAAGAACGCTCGGCAGCTGGTGCCGAGGTCCATAACTTGTCGTTTTTCGTCATAGGAGTTTGTATCTGTTGTGCGCCTCTTGAACTTCTGACAACTTCTGACAACTTCTGACAGATGGGACGTTTATTAAATGCGGTGACCCCTGGGCTTCCATCAGATGGGATGCTCATTAAATGCAACGCATGATTTGGCATTTTAAACAAGGCGACGATTGAGGTCGCTTTGTCGTTTTGTGTAAATGGGCCGGTCGTACAAGTCCATTAACCTCGTTTGGCGTGCGCCTCTCTATAAATCCTCACCCCCCTCTCTCATTTCTCATTTCTCCTCTCTTTTGCTCAGGCGGTTTCTTGTGCTTAGGCGAATTCTTCCGGTGGTCGACGTTTGTTTCCGGTAAAGTTTTCCGACAACTATCTTCTTTTAAGGTAATTTATAAATTATGTCTGTAGCTTCTGTCTCCGAAGAAATCTCTTGGTCCGAGCCCTCCCTTGAAGTCGTCGAGGATTCGACTCCGACTACGGGAAAGAAGGTGTTCGGCAAGGATTCGATCGTTGAAGATCCGAAGCGGATGGGAGAGTTCGGACAACTGCCAGGGCCGCTAACCGGGCTCCATAGAGTTAGGCAGCTCCCGGAGGATCAAGCCGAGCGAATCGTCCATGGGAGGGGGAGGTCCTTCGAGGAGAATGCCGCGAGGGAGACGACGGAGGCGGACGAGACGGCATCGATCCTGCGTGAGGAGGACTTGGCGGTGATCCGGGATTCTTTTCACATCCCGGAGGAGTACGAGCTCATGCTGCCGGGTCCCGGGGTTAGGGCCAATTCGCCGTTGCCAGTGACGATGTGTTGCTGGCCGGTCGATGCCTTCATCGCCGGGGCTCGGCTGCCTCTCCACGCGTTCGGCGTTACTGTGGTGAGTTGGTTCGGGGTCAGCCCCATCCAACTCATGCCGAACGCGTGGCGAGTGATAAATGGTTTCGTTCTCCACTGCCAAGCTGCAGGGATCGAGCCGCAGCTGAACGTGCTTCGGATGTTATACCGGCTCCACCAAGGGAATAAATCGGAGTACCGGTATTACTTGACTCCAAGGCACGGTGGCAGGCTCGTCATATGCCCCGACTCCATTAAGCACTGGCAAGAGAAGTTTTTGGTTGTGCGGAGTCGGGAGGCGTGGCCGATCCCCTCCAACTGGGTAGAAGGGGTGCCGAAGAGGGCGAGGGCGCTTCCGAAGCTCAGTGTAGAAGAAGAAGAAGCGGTCCGGACTCTCCTTGATCGGCCAAAGTACGATTGGAGGGAGCTGACGGAGGACATCCTCTACAAGGGAGGGCTCTGCCGCGTAGATCCCAGTACGCGGCTCTCGTTATGTTTTTGTTTTCCGTTCTCTCTTCCTTGTTATTTGCGGTGTGCTAATCAATTTTTACTTTGGATGCAGAAACCATGGACTACGATGCCGTGCTGGCGCTCAGGGCAGGACTTGCGAGCAAGGCGTCCAAGAAGCGCAAGAGGGTCGCGACCAAGCTGCCGCCGACCTCGAAGACTCCGAGGATTACAGCCTCGGTCGAGGAGGTGGAGGCCTTTGAGAGTCCCGTTGATGCCGTGGCGGGGACTTCGGCTTCGGCCGCTGGTGGCGAGTTCCCCATCGCCGACGCCCTTGGCATGACAACGCCGCCTTTAACGGTGGCATCCGAGGAGCTCCTGACGGAGGAGCACAAGAGAATTCACATTCCAGACTGGCAAGTCCGGAAGCATGATGGGTTCCTCGGCAACTCGCTGGCGAGCATGCAGGCCGTCAAGCATCTTGCCACTCCGAAGGACCGAGCCGCCATGGAGGCCGGGCGAGAGGGCGACGACGTTATCGAGATCGCTCATTCGGCGGTGTCGGTACGCCTTGAGCTTCTTTCATTCATTGTACTCCTTTAACCAAAAAATTTTCTAACTCTTTTTGTTCTTCTTTGCTACAGATCATCGTCCACTTCGGCCATCACACCGAGAGGTTGACAGCTCTGGAGAAGGAGCTAAAGCAAGAATCTGACCAGGCTCGGAACGAGAAAGCTCGGCTGTCAAACGAGCTCGACAAGCTTCGCGTCGAGCACGAGGGCAGGTCGGCGAGGATCGAGCACCTCGAGGCCGAGGTGGCGAGGTTGGAGGGCGACCTGCTTCGCCAGAAGGACTGGTCGGCCAAGCAGTTGGCCGAAGCCAAGGAAGCCAAGGCGGTGGCTGTGAAGGCGGCGGAGGATGCGACCCTAGAGAAGGCGCAAGGGTTCCTCGCGCAAAACATGGCGAAGGCTTTCGCCACAGCATCGACCGGGTGTCGAAGGAGTTCCCCGAGGTGGACGTCTCGGGGTGGAGGCTATTCCCCGGCCACGTCGAGGGTTTCGACCCTGAGTCCGAGGGGGAGGAGGAGGAAGGGGATGACGAAGCTGATGCCGAGGTCGGGGTCACTGATGAGGTCCCCGGTACCGTGGTCACTCCGCTGGCGGTGGCGTCCCCTTCGGAGAAGTCGACCCCCACCCGAACTCGTCGCCCGGGGAAAGAGGTCGCGCCTTGACTCCGCTCCTCATTTTCTTGTTTTTGCTCTTTTTCCTTTTCTTTTCAAAAATTGTAACGCCTAATAACGGACTGGCCACCGCTGCTTTTTTGAAATGAATGAAAAGGAAAAATTTTTTTTGAAGTGTTGGTGTTCGGATCTTTGTCTTTCGCCCCCTTTCGTCAAAATTTTTTGTTTTGAAAGTTTCTTGTTTGGAAAATTTCTCAAGTGTAATGCTCCGGCAGTGTTTGAACTTTTGCTGTTTATCTCGATCTCTTTTCAGCTCATGGTGGTTGCCCAAGATGTCAAGGCAATTCGCTCTGATGAAGAGGCTCGAGCCGAGGCTGGCCTTGGGGCGACGAGGTTGTGCCTGGCTAAATGCCGAGAGCGGCTTTACGAAGTCGAGCTCGGGTTACGTCGAGCCGAAAGTGAGTGGAACCATCTTCAGCTCGTCCTCGGCCGGCAAGACATCGAGATCCGTCGTCTTGAGAGCAGGATCGCCGAAATGACTCCCGCAGGAGAAGAGGAGTATTCGCCGACCGCTTTCAGTAACGAGCTTCGGGTCCAGTGTATTCGTCATAACCTGTCAAAAATAATGGCGGAGAGGGACGATCTGCGTTCCGAGATTCGGCATCTGCAGGCCGTAGAGACGAAGCTTCGGTCAGAGGGCGAGAGCTTGACAGGCAAGGTGGCGGAGCTGACGGTTGAACGGGACGAGTTGACAGCTGAAGTCGATGCCTTGAAGAGGACTACCGTCGACAAAAGTATCGAAGTCACTCATCTTCGTCGCCTGATAGCGAGTCGCTCGAGTGTGCCGGACTCCGCGATTCCCCCACGCTTCGAGGTCGAGGTAAAGGACGACTCTTTGAGGGAGCGGATCTCCGAGCTAGAGGCGGAGGTTGCTCGTCTAAAACCACGCTCGGGGCCAATCAACGTCAGGAGCACTTCGTGTACTCGCGCGGAGAGCGATCGGGGCATTACATTTTACGAGATGGCGGCCTGTCAGCGCATCGGCCATCCTAGTCCGGGGGATGCGCAAAGCTCGGTAGCAATCTCGTCAAGCGGTGCGTCCGTCGGAGCTGCCACTAGAAGCAGTGCCGAGGATTCGTCCCAGTTTGCCAGCTTGGGGTCGCGCTCCGGAGACAAGCATCGTCACCCCCGCGTGTCTTTGAAGCGGAATGCCCCTGCTCCGAGGAAGCGTTGAGGTCGTCGTCTTCCAAAAGCTTTTGTATTTTTTAGCTAAGTGTAATAAGTCGGCATTGTGACTTACTTTTTATTCGACTTGTAATCTTGCTGTGTGTGGCTCTCTTTGTATCGTGTCCCATTTATCAATAAAATGTTGTGCCCGAATTTGTGTGCCCCTTGTTGTTTGGCGTAGTCTTTGTGTTTGCGACTGTTGTTCACTGCGCCGAGGCTTTTAGGTCGGCCAATCGTTTGTTTACAGGTCGGTGAGATGAGTGTTCAGCTAGTGGCGCCGAGCATTGTTTCTGACGCCCACGCTCGCAGTTTTGCGAACTCGCGAAACGCGCTCAAGCTTAAGTGTTTGACCTCGGATTTTTGCTATAGTGGCTCGACGGTTGTGGGAGCAATTCCGAATGGCGAACTACTTCTAGTTTGCTTAGGGGCAAACTTGCAAAGTAGAATCGAGCCAAGATTTGGACTCCGAACCATCGTTAGGTTAGTTCAACAGTTGTGGGAGCAATTCCGAACGTCGAACTTACTTCTAGCTTGCTTAGGAGCGAACTTGCGAAGTAGAATCGAGCCAAGTGTTGGACTCCGAACCGTCGTTAGATTAGTTCAACGGCTGTGAGAGCAATTCCGAATGGCGAACTACTTCTAGTTTGCTTAGGAGCGAACTTGCGAAGTAGAATCGAGCCAAGTGTTGGACTCCGAACCATTGTTAGATTAGTTCAACGACTGTGGGAGCAATTCCGAATGGCGAACTACTTCTAGTTTGCTTAGGAGCGAACTTGCAAAGTAGAATCGAGCCAAGTGTTGGGCTCCGAACCATCGTTAGATTAGTTCAACAGCTGTGGGAGCAATTCCGAATGGCGAACTACTTCTAGTTTGCTTAGGAGCGAACTTGCGAAGTAGAATCGAGCCAAGTGTTGGACTCCGAACCATCGTTAGATTTGTTCAACAGCTGTGGGAGCAATTCCGAATGGCGAACTACTTCTAGCTTGCTTAGGAGCGAACTTGCGAAGTAGAATCGAGCCAAGTGTTGGACTCCGAACCATCGTTAGATTAGTTCAACGGCTGTGGGAGCAATTCCGAATGGCGAACTACTTCTAGCTCGCTTAGGAGCGAACTTGCGAAGTAGAATCGAGCCAAGTGTTGGACTCCGAACCATCGTTAGATTAGTTTAACGGCTGTGGGAGCAATTCCGAATGGCGAACTACTTCTAACTCGCTTGGGAGCGAACTTTCGAAGTAGAATCGAGCCAAGTGTTGGACTCCGAACCATCGTTAGATTAGTTCAACGGCTGTGGGAGCAATTCCGAATGTCGAACTACTTCTAGCTCGCTTGGGAGCGAACTTGCGAAGTAGAATCGAGCCAAGTGTTGGACTCCGAACCATCGTTAGATTAGTTCAACGGCTGTGGGAGCAATTCCGAATGGCGAACTACTTCTAGCTCGCTTAGGAGCGAACTTGCGAAGTAGAATCGAGCCAAGTGTTGGACTCCGAACCATCGTTAGATTAGTTCAATGGCTGTGGGAGCAATTTCGAATGGCGAACTACTTCTAGCTCGCTTAGGAGCGAACTTGCGAAGTAGAATCGAGCCAAGTGTTGGACTCCGAACCATCGTTAGATTAGTTCAACAGCTGTGGGAGCAATTCCGAATGGCGAACTACTTCTAGCCCGCTTAGGAGCGAACTTGCGAAGTAGGATCGAGCCAAGTGTTGGATTCCGAACCATCGTTAGATTGAAGAGTTAAAAGCAGAGAGATGTAAACAATAGCAGAAATATGAAAAGACTTTATTCATTAATAACTAATAATCGGCTGCTTCTAAAGTTGCTAGCCATAATTACAAGGAAAAATGAAAGAAAATCACTACAAGTAACAGGAATGGAACGGTTCGTCATCTCGAAGTACTTAGAGAGGCATTGTTGTTCTCTCTTGGTATTTTAAGAGATGGTTGGCATTCCAAGTCCTGGGGATCTCCCTACCTTCGAGATCTTCTAGTCTATATGTGCCGGGGCAGATTACTTTGGAGATCTTGTAAGGTCCCTCCCAATTTGGGGCCAATTTGCTTTTCTGACCCGGGAACGAGATGGCCAACTTTCGGAGGACCAAGTCCCCTTCTTTGAGGTCCGTTGGGCGGACTCTTATGTTGTATGCTAATTCGATCCTTCTTCGGTAGCTTTGTTGACGTATGGCAGCTCTTTCTCGGATTTCATCTATCAGGTTTAGACTTGCTCTGAGCTCTCTAGCGTTCTGCTCTTCTTCATAAGCTATCAAATGAGGGGAGGGTATTCCGACTTCTAGGGGGATGATGGCCTCGGACCCATAGGTGAGATTGAATGGGCTCTCACCTGTTGGGGTCCGCTTTGTGGTGCGGTAGTTCCACAGCACGTTGGGAAGCTGATCGACCCATAAGCCTTTGGAACACTTGTCTAACCTCTTCTTAATGCCGGAGAGGATCTGTCGATTAGCATTTTCGGCCTGGCCATTCGACTGAGGATGAGAGACGGAGGAGAACCGGTGTTGTATGGCAAGGTCTTCACATAAAGCTCGGAAGGCAACCCCAGTGAACTGCGTTCCGTTGTCTGTAATTAGGACCCTGGGGATGCCAAATCGGCAGATCATGCTCTTCCAGAAGAATTGAACGACCTTGTTTTCGGTGATCGTGGCCAGGGGATCGGCCTCTATCCATTTCGAGAAATAGTTGATTGCCACGACTAGGAACTTGAACTGTCCGAGAGCTGGCGGAAACGGCCCTAGTAAATCCATCCCCGACATTGCGAATGGGATCGGACTTGATAGGGAGGCTAGTGGAGCTTGTGGGAGGCGTCGGATGTCGGAGTACTTCTGACAGGAGCTGCATTGCCGAACATGTCGTTCGGCGTCTCATAGGAGAGAGGGCCAGAAATATCCGTAGTTCAACACTTTGCGTGCTAGGGCTCTGGAACCCGAATGTGCCCCGCCGATGCCCTCATGAAGTTCTTGTAGGGCATAGTCGGCTTGCCCGGGGGAGAGGCACCTCAGGTAGGGCCAGCCGTCCACCTGGGTGAGAGCGTTTATACAGGATACCTCCGATTAGTGTGTAACGCTCGGCTCGGGTTCTAACCCTTCGTGCTTCCTTGGGATCCTCGAGGAGGAGTCCGTCTCTTAAAAATTCGACGAGGAGTTTCATCCAATTGTCTTTGAGGAGGACAGGCAATGTTTCTATGGAGTCGAGTGTTTCGTCCTCTATGCTTGGCTTCTGGAGGACTTCTATCAAAACAGTCTGCTCGAGCCCTTGAAGGGAGGAGGAGGCTAGTTTGGAGAGGGCGTCGGCCTGAGCATTTTCTTTCCGGGGGATTCTTTGGATGAGGGCTTCTTCGAACAGTGCCATGAGGCTTTTGACTTTGGCTAAGTATTTAACCATCCTGTCATCGCGGGCTTCATACTCGCCAAGGACCTGATTGACGACCAGTTGAAAGTCGCTGAAGATCCGTAGGCATTGTGCCCCAGCATTTCGGGCCATTCCAAGACCGGCTATTAGCGCCTCGTATTCAGCTTCATTGTTCGAGGCTTTGAAGTTTATACGGAGGGAGTATTGAAGGATGAAGTCATCTGGGCCTGCCAGAATGACTCCTTCCCCGCTTCCCTCATTGCAGGAGGATCCGTCAACATAAACCGACCAGACGGGTGGTCCCTTCACTGTTTGGCTGGATTCGGGGATAGTGCTCTCAACTATGAATTCGGCTAGCGCCTGAGCCTTGATCGCGGTCCGAGGCTGATAAGTTATATCGTGTTGGCTCAGCTCGATTGACCACTTCATAAGGCGACCCGAAGTCTCGGGCTTGTGGAGGACCTGCTTCAACGGCTGGTCGGTAAGAACGACCACCGAATGGGACTGAAAGTACGGGCGAAGCTTTCTCGCGGCCATCACCAGGGCATAAGCCATCTTTTCTATCTTCGGGTATCGGAGCTCGGCATCCCGAAGCACCTTGCTGACATAGTAGATGGGCTTCTGGGCCCGGTCTTCTTCCATCACTAAAACTGCACTGAGGGTCTTCTCGGAGGCCGCAAGGTAGAGGTAGATGGGTTCACCAGGGATCGGTTTGCTGAGGAGAGGGGGATTGACGAGGTAAGCCTTGAGCTGGTCGAAGGACTCCTATTGCTGCTGCCCCCATTCGAAACCTTTAGCCCCCCTGAGGGCCTTGAAGAAAGGGAGGCATTTCTCCCCGGACTTCGAGAGAAAGCGCCCTATGGCGGCTAGGCGGCCTATTAATCTCTGAACTTCCTTAACATTTTTGGGAGGGGCCATGTCTAATATGGCCTTGATTTTCTCCGGATTTGCTTCAATTCCTCGTTGGCTAACCATGAAGCCGAGGAACTTCCCTTACGAGACACCGAACGCACACTTGTTCAGGTTGAGTCTCATATTGTGTTTTCTTAAAACATCGAACGCCTCCTGGAGGTCGATCACATGATCGATACCTTGGATGCTTTTTACAAGCATGTCGTCAACATACGCTTCCATGTTGCAGCCGATCTGAGCCTGAAAAACCTTGTTGACGAGGCGTTGGTATGTAGCACCTGCATTCTTCAGACCGAACGGCATGACTCTATAGCAATAGAGGCCTTGGTCGGTCACAAACGATGTCTTCGGGATATCTGGAGGGAACATTCGGATCTGATTGTAGCCTGAAAAGGCGTCCATGAAGCTGAGGAGCTCATGTCCCGAGGTTGCATCAAGCAGGGTGTCAATACTCGGAAGAGGGAAGGGGTCCTTGGGGCAAGCCTTGTTGAGATCGGTAAAATCAATGCAAATCCTCCAAGTCCCATTGGACTTCTTTACCATCACTACATTCGACAACCACTCAGGATAGTTGACCTCCTATATGAACCGGGCCTTCAAGAGCTTGTCTACCTCCTCTTTAATAGCGAGCTGACGCTCGGGGGCGAACTTGTGCCTCTTCTGCTGAACCGATTTGGACCCCGGAGCAATGCTCAGGTGGTGGACCAAGAGCTCTTCGGAGATCCTGGGCATATCTGCAGCTGACCAAGCGAAGAGGTCTTGGTTCCTTCGGATGCATTGTACAATGTCTGAACATAGGGCGGGCGGGAGGGTCTTACTAACAAAGAATTTGCGGGTCGGATCCTGCTCAGAGAAGAGAACTTCCTCCAATTCGTCCACCGGCTCGGAGGTCGGTCGAGCCGTGTCTTGGGGGATTTCCAGAGTTTCTAAGGAGAGGACGGGTCCGAGTGTAGAGGTCATGTAACACTTACGGGCCGTTTCCTGATTGCCCCTTACTTTCCCTACTCCGGCCCGAGTGGGAAACTTCATTTTGAGATGGTAGGCAGAAGGGACGGCTAGGCCGGGCCGGCCCAGAATAACATTGTAGGCTGCTGGGACATCTACGACCATGAAGTCCATCGACTCCGTTCGGGTAGTAAGAGTTTTGCCAGCGGTTACGTCGAGGGTAATCACCCCTTCAATAGTCACCGGCACTCCCGTGAACCCATGGAGCGTGTAGCCGGCGGGCTTGAGTCTATCTCGGGAGAGCTTTAGGCCTTTGAAAGCAGCAAGGAAGAGGATGTTTATAGAGCTGCCATTGTCCACTAGGATCCTCTCCACTTTGAAATTCGCCATGTGGAGGCTAGTGACGAGTGCGTCACAATGTGGGGTGCGAACTCCTTCAAGATCTTCGTCGGAGAATGTGACAGGCAATCCGAGGCCTTTAGGAGGAGGGGTGGTTCGGACCGAGTTGACTTCCCTTATAAATGCCTTTCGAGAGGAGTTTGAGGAGCCCCCCATTGGGCCCCATGAATGAGGTGGAGGACTTGATCTTCCTCGAAGTCGGGCGTCTCTTCTCGTTCCAGACGCTTGTTAGCCCCCCGAGGTAGGGGAGGAAGTTCGGCTCGGTCCTTTCTTATAAACCTGGTCAGTTGCCCCCTCTGGATAAGGGCTTCTATCTCGTTTTTAAAGGCGCGATAATCGTTGGTGTCATGCCTGTGGTCCCGGTGATAACGGTACCATTTCTCTTTATCTCTTTTCTTGGCGGGGGTGTTCATCCTCGGAGCAGGAGGTAAGATCCCTTCCTTTTCGACTTCCATCAGAATGGTTGAGACGTTAGTGGTGAGGGGAGTGAACTTCTCGAATCTGGGGGGAGGTCGGCGCTGGCCGGCATTATCCTTTTGGAGCTTCTTGGCTCCTTCCTCTTCTGTTCCCTTTCTCTTAAACCTGGAGGAAGACCCCTCCCAGTTGGGTCGATGCTCGGCCTCTTCGGTCCGGATGTACTTTTCACTGCGAAGGAGGAGGTCGGAGAAGTTCTGTGGGGGCTTCTTGGCGAGGGAGGAGCGGAGGTTGGAATTGAGGACATTAGATTGAAATGCTGCCGCAGCGACCGACTGGTCGAGGGATGCTATGGACCTGGCTTCAGCTGTGAACCTCTTCACATAGTCTCTCAATTTCTCGCCCTTCTTCTGGTGGAGGTGCAGCAACGAGATGCTGGTCTTCTCAGCTCTACGGCTGCTTACGAAATGGGTGACGAAAAGGGTTTCGAACTGCTCGAAGGAGAATATTGAGGAGGGGGCAAGGCGAGAGTACCATTCTCGAGTTGGGCCCTTGAGAGTCGCGGGGAAGGTTTTGCAGAGGAGGGCATCGGAAGCTTGATGGAGGAGCATCAGGGTCTTAAAGCTTTCGATGTGATCAACGGGGTCAGTCTCCCCAGAGTAAGTCTCAAATTGGGGAGGTTTGAAACCGATCGGCACAGGTGCCTCCATTATGGTTCGTGAGAAAGGGGGTCTGCTAGGACGTAAGGTCCTCCCCCTAAGCTCTTCTTCTCGGTCTAACTGACCCAGGCGCCTCTCCACCTCATGAAGACGGTGGTACATAGTGTCATCCCTCCGACGGTAACCAGCCGAGCCTCTAGACTCGTCTTCGTACGAGGGAGAGCGAGGGCTACGGCGACGGTAACTTCGGGAGCAACGAGGACCTGGAGTATGCCGGGAGTTGCTAGGAGCAGAAGGAGAAGATGGGGAACGCCGGCGAGGGCTTCGGACCGGCGGAGGCGAGGGAATTTTGGGTGCATTGTTGTTGGGACGGAGATTGAGGGCTTGTAGGACGGTCGCTTGGAACTGCTAGAACTCGGCACGGGTGATGGGTGCTTCATCGTTCCTAGGCTGTTGCCGACCTGCAGGGGAGTGTAGCCTTCTTCGGTAATGCTCAGGGGATTCTTTCCGCCCTCTTCGGATGGGGGACCTTCTGTACTCTCGGCGGCGAGGAGACCGCTCATCCGGACGGCGCTGGCAGGAGGTTCCCTCTCGGGCCCACTTTTCATCCAGATGATGGCGAAGATCATCTTCCTTCTGTCGATTGAGGGCGGTATTGTGGAGAGCAGAGGCTCGGGGATGATGGGAGGCCATAGAGTCCGAAGAGGCATTGTGGATGGAGACGCGGTCCTGGTGAAAAGGTTGTTTCTGAGGGTTAGGACCCTTGGGAGGTGGCTGATTTTGAGGAGGAAGGTCCTGTTGGAGCGGGTCCTCCGCTGGTGGAGGAAGTTGTCCTTGCTGTTGGATAGGCTGGACGGGAACTTCTTGCTGCTGATCGGGGTTTGGCCCTCTGTTGGACCCCCTCGATCTGATTTTCCTAGGAGGCATGGCTGGAGAAGATCTGTTCAACGGGAAGAGGAGAGGTTTCTATTCGTTAGTTTCCCACAGGCGGCGCCAATCTGTTGCCGCTAAATTTGGTGTGGGGGCAGACAGATAGTATTTGTGGATTCTTAGGGAAACTGAATATTAAACCTATATACCTGTTTCGTCGGGGTATGATTGTCTCTCCCGCCGTACACCTGCAAAAAGTGCGATACACCGGGGTTGTTCCCGGCGACGCACCCTCCGACGCTCAAGTTAGTAATCTAGGAAGACTATGAAAGAGCGCCAAAACTGGAGAAAGATTGATTACCTCTTAATGGAGATGGATGGGGGGTATTTATAGGCGTCTTAGGGAACAGATTAGGAATGTAATCCCCGTGATCTGATAAGGAATATTCTCCTTGTAAACAGATTAGGAATGTAATCCCTAATCCCCAGTGGAGGGATAGGCATGAATCAGGGCCGTTGATTAGGACCTAATCAGAAACCCTAATTCTATCCCTCTGGTTCGGGCTTTCTGCTGGTTGAAACCCGCGCCCGACTGAGGTGGACCCGTTCGCAGGTTAACGGGTTTTGGAGGAGGGGGACCAGTAGCCGCTTCAGGCCCATTGGTAGGAGAAATTACCGTTTTACCCCTGGGCTTTAAGATTCGTGCCAGATTTGGACGGTCCCGATTAAACCCTATTTTTAGCCATATCAATCACCGTTCCTACATTGTGTATTTTTTTTACATACATTAGTACATTACTACATTATGTCTAGATCACGCGGTAGCGGTCGTAGCGGGCAAGATTCCTCCTCCTCTTCTCGTAGGCCACCAATTGTCCCAACTAGTGAGCCCGCTCAAGAATACCATAATCCTCCTACCCAACAATGGGGTACACACGACGAGGTTGTAGGTGACATACAATTAGAAGAAGAAGAACAACAACAACAACCAACCGAAACCACACAACCCCGTAGTAGTAGGAAAAGTAGAGGAGAAACTAGTGATTGACATAAGTTTTACGATTATATCCCGAACGAATATACTTCGGGTATAGGTATAAAAGTTTGTAAAACATGTGGTAAAATATACAAATTCAAGAGGGGTGACGGCACCGGTACAATTAGTAGACACATCCAACATAACCATAAAGACCTTCTTGCTGACCTACAAGGCCAACAAAAAATAAACCCTAGGACCGGTCTAGTTGATAGCCACCCTTATGATTCCGATCTTGTTCGTCGGGAAACGGCCCGATTAGTCATAAAGGAAGAGTTACCATTTTCCTATCCCGAGAGTAAGGACTTGGAAAATTTTAACCAAACGGCCTTAAACCCTCATTTTAGAAGAATTCCGAGAAATAATTGTAAATTGGATTGTTTTAAAATGTACATCGAAATGAAGGACGCTTTGATTGCAATTTTATGGAGTTTAACTTGTAGAGTTAGTTTAACTTCGGATTGTTGGACGGGTGTCAACAATATTCCAACGATGGGAATAACCTGTCATTGGATCGACAATGATTGGATTCTTCAAAAAAGAATCATATCACTTGCGGCGTTGCCGTATCCCCATAGTGGCGCTGAAATAGCAAATCGTATTATAGAAATTTGTGATGTTTTTCATATTCACGATAAAATTATATGTATTAGTTTTGATAATGTATCTAACAACAATGTAGCAATTACTACTTTAAAATCCGTATTAAACCCTCCATCTGACAATATTTTTCATGTTAGATGTGCATGTCATATTATAAATTTTTGTGTTCAAGATGCATTAAAAATAGCCGATCCATATATAATTAAAATTAGAAATTGTGTACATTTCATTGCATTAAGTCCAAGCATATTACAAGAATGGAAAGCTTGGTGTAGGCTTAAAAATGTACCTTTTAGAAGATTTCCAAAGGATGTTAGACACCAATGGAATTCTACTTTTGATTTACTAAATGTTGTTACCGAATATAAAGCAGTTGTAAATAATTATTGTAACGCAAAAAATATGCACAATTTTGAAATGACTCCCACTGATTGGTTTTTTGCCGAATCTTTGTTGAAATTTTTAGAAACTTTTAAAACCGCAACTTTAAAATTTTCAAAAACATGTGAATCTACTTCTAGTAGCATTTTTATTTCATTAGTTAGCATGATGCAAATATTTAACGAAATGTTAAATGATATCAATGTTGGTGAGATTGTAAAACCTGCATACAAAAATTTTTTGAAGTATTATTTTCCTCCTCCTATGTTGATTTGTGTTGCTACCGTTATGGATCCTCGTATCAAATTAGAAGGTACGAAGAGTTTGATTGAAATATTTTTTGCATTACTTGGGGAAAATGTAGAATTAGTAATTGATTGCGCTACTTTTTTAGTCTAGTTTGAATCTACATTAAATAACTTATATGATTATTATGATAGACGTTTTGTTTCTAGTAGTACAACTTCTATAGTTAGTTCTTCTTCTGGTACTTCTAAAGGTAAGGGTAAAAGTAAATTTGATGATAGAATATTTAATTTACTTGAACAAATTCAATCAACAAAACCTAGGACTAATCACCCAAATGAATTAAATTGGTATAACCAACAAGATTCTGAGCCTTCTACTTCTCCACTAGACATTTTACAATGGTGGAAAGACCATGAACACACTTTTAGTATTCTGTCAATTATGGCTAATGATTTACTAACTCCTCCTGTCTCTACAGTTGATTCTGAGAGTGCATTTTTTTCAAGTGGCAGGGTTCTAACTGATTACAGGAATCGCTTGAAGCCGAACTCGTTAGAGATGCTCGTTTGCACAGAAGACTGGATGAAGGCTGAAGATAGGACACAAGGGAAAGCACTATCAACGTTCACAAGTGGGAGGAACTCGCCGGAAGAACAACAACAACAACAATAGCTGCTTTGCTTGTAATAGCAACTCGACCGACACGTTAGGAATTGTATTATATCTTTACTTGTTATGTTAAATTAGAAAAATTGGAGTAAATTAAAATTGTATATAGAAAATTTGTTATTGTATAAAACTTATTTGTGAATTGAATTCTTCATTTCATTAGAAATTGTGAAAATTATATAACTTAAATTCATATGAATAATATTTCAAATTTTTTTGGCAATTTCACTCTTTCAATATTATTATTATTATTACGATTTTTAATGTTTATTAGTATTATTAGTTACTTAGTATTATTATTATTATTATTTTAAGCTAAAAATATTTTTAAAAAAAATCTACCTATCTAAACGGGTCCACCCGCGGGTCGACCCGACCTGACTCGAGTTGGACCCTAAAGGGTTCACGGGTTGGGCGGATCGCCTAAATCAAATTTGGGTCCGGCCTGACCCGTTCGACCCGTTTGCCATCCCTAGTTTTGGTGAGACTTATGCTCTTTTTGTTTGACTAAACTTCAAAATATTACTCTGAAGTTTCAACAAATTCAAAAAACTAATCTAATGTTTTTCTGAGCAATTGATTGATATTACTCATATCTAGGCACTAAACACGCTTATATGAAATTAGTTCTGGGCTACCTATGCATATTTTTAACGAAGCTCATTGCTGCATAAAAAAGTTGCTAAAAATTTCTGCCTGCATCCGCTAAAAGACTAAATTTGAAAAAAAAAACCTTGAACTATTCTTTTATGCAGAAAATTTTTCTAAACTATTTTTTATACAGAAAATCACACTCAAGTATAGTTGCAAAAAATTCATTCCGACGACCTGAGCTTTCTACTAAAATTGAGTGAGATTTTTTGACAATAATGAAAAAGAAACATGATGTTTTCTGAATCAACTTGTAAAGTTGAATGAGCTTATTTAATACAAGCAAAAAAGTTAGATGTGATTTTTTGAAAATATACTTTATAAAAATATTTTGTAATTATACTTGAGTGTGATTTTCTGCGCATAAAAAAGTTCAGTGAGGTTTTCTACATTAAAAAAAAATATTTTTTTTTTTTTTTTTACAAATTTAGCCTCTGCCGAAGCTAAAAGCAAGTTTTTTTGCATTCTACTACAATTCCCCAAAAAAAGTTAACTGGGCCTGGGCCATGTCATTAAGTATAACATGACATTGTACGTGGGCTTTTAAGGCCCACTACATTGATGTTTTATTCTGAAGAACCCACTGTAGGGTTGTGGAATTTTTTTCCTCAGAATGACCCACTTCTTGAAAGTATTTACCAAACAGACCCACTTTCGAAAGTACTTACCAAAATAACCAACTCGCTATCTCAATAGCGAGTTTTGTGAAAATACCCTCACTGTTTGAGATAGTGAATGTAGGCTTAGGTGTTTCTCCACAACTTAGAGAAAAAACTTGAAAAAAAATATATCAAAGTAAGACTCGCTGTCTCAAACAACGAGCATAGTTGTAATACACTCGCTGTTTGATATAGTGAGCTTGACTTTGATTTTTTTTTTTAATTTTTAAAGTCAGACTCGATGCGACTTTTTCTCACCTCTTCACTTCATCTCTCCATCCTCTCTCCACTTATTATATTTTCATGTATAAGGGGACTATGGTGAGATAGGTAAAACTTTTGTGTTGTATAATTTGGTTTGATTATGGTGCACCACCTGTTTAGACATATTTTTGGTTTGTTTGTTTATGTTTGGATGTTTTATGTTTGTTTGTTTGCTTGGTTGTGTTGCTAATTTGGTTAATGATAGTGAGATGACCATAAAGAGTATTGAAATTGTGGTAAAAATATGGAAATGAACCACATATGATGTATACATGGAAATTAGTTGCTGCAGGTTGCACTTGAAAATGTCATAATTACACTCGCTATCTGAGCTAGCGAGTTTAGTTCAAAGAGGTCCACTATCTCAGATAGCGAGTTTAGTATTGATAAAATTTCCAGAGACTTCAAAGTCTCTGTAAAAATCGCTACACACAGTCGCTATCTGAGATAGTGTGGTATAATGACGCTCGCTATCTGAGATAGCGAGTGTATGGTTTTTTTTTTAAATTTCCAGAGCCTTCAAAGTCTCTGTTAAAATCTTTACACACACAGTCGCTATCTGAGATAGCGAGTATGGTATAATGACGCTCACTATCTAAGATAGCCAGTGTATGTTTTTTATTTTTCTAGAGACTTCATGGTCTCTGTTAAAATCTCTACACACACAGTCGTTAACTGAGATAACGAATGTAGTATAATGGCGTGTTGATTCTTGATTTTGATGACTATAACACAATGCAAAGATCTGCTACCATCTATATATATTGCAGGATGTATCAAAGACAATATCATGGAGAAATACACAAAGGAAAAGTTGATCCAATGAAGCTTTCAAGAGAATCGATCAAACTACAAATATCTAAGTTCAAGTCACATTGGATCAAGCAAGCTTCAAGACATAAAGACAATGGCTCAAGCTTAAGTCAAAGACTCAAGTTCAAGACAAGACTCAAGTACTTCAAATGTTTTGTATAAAGTGTCTTGTAACAATTGTAATTCTTATTCTTTGAGTCTTGGAAACTTGTAATAGCCTCGTCACACACACACTCACACATATCTTTTAATAATTGAGTGTTTTACAAAGTTAAAAGGTCGAAATAAGCTTAAATAAGTTCAGCTGTTGAGTACCAGTCGACCGTTCTTTGGAACCAGTCGACTGTCTTAGTACGAAATTGTCGAAACTCATACAAGCTCTGACCAGTCGACTCATTATGGCAACTCCGTCGACTATTCAAGTCGTTTCGAAAGTTTTCTATTTTTAAAACTTGCTTTTTAAAATCAAATTTTTTTACTGCCGTTGTATGGCAGTTGGGATTCAATCTTTCAACGTTCAAACGTCTCTAACTCTATAAAAAGATTATAGAGGTCATTTGGCAAAGGTTCATGATGTGTCTAAATTCTATACAAATATTTGTACTCATTTACTCATTAAAATCACTTGTTTTCGTCTATCTTTTGTTTAATTCATCTTATCTCAATAATATTTCAATTAATAAATTATTTTTGAAGAAATGCGATTTTTTATGCAAAAAGTGATTATTTTTTTGATAAAAATCAACAAACAAAGCAAAACTATTGATTTATTATTCTTTTTATTGTTTTGTTGAATTTTGAATTTTACAATTTAGTCCTTGAAAAAGTCAATAGAAAATATTATTATCAATTAGGGGTTAGAGTGAAATTATATAATGAACGGTTCGGATGGATGGATAAGAAAAGATAATAATATTAGTTAATTAGATTAATAGATTAATCTTTATCTAAATTTTCTAATTAACTAAATAATTAATTAACTAACCTAAAACCTAAGTCAGACCACAACTACTAACTAATCCTATATTCCTATATATACCCACAGGTTTTTTAAAGTAGGTGGGCGTGATACACCAGGCAAAAAGAAAAGAAGACTTGAGGAGGGGATTGGTAGGCAGAGAGGATTCATTGGTGTGGCGGCTCCAGCCCCAAGAAATTTTTTTTTTTTTTTCTAAAATAGAAAAGAAAGGAAACAGAGAGTGGGCGTGAAAGAGACAGAGAAGGGAGAGGGGCTCAGGTGGGCTCGTGCGGTACGAGACGGGACAGAGGCGACGTGACGCAGCGACTTGACCTGGCGCTGAGTTGGCGGCGGGTCCCAAGCAGAGCAGAGAGACAGCACGCGGTTGCGATCGGCTGACGTGGGGCTTCGTTCTGATTGACGCTGAGTTCGAGACCAAGAAGAGAGAGACAGAGAACAATTGTTTTACTGAGGTTTGCAATTATTTATTTACACAACAGTTTCTTTGTATTTTCTTTTCTCTTCTAAAATTTAATTATGCAATTCAAGATAAAATTTGTTAATTGCAATTTTATTATGAACTAAATTTATTTTTCTAGAGTTTAGATGTAGTCTAGTTTTGAGAACACAATTTTAATTCCATATTATTTTTCTATTTTTCCATGGTTGTATGTTTGATTTTTGTGCTTAATGCTTACAATTATTTGGCCAATTTTTGTATGATTTATTGGATCATGGAGAGACCGAGAGATAATTTGTGATTTAGAACAATAAAAATTGAACACCATTGATTGAGCGAAATTAGAGATAATTTACCGCGATTAATGTGACCGTTAAGAAATCCACAGAACTTAATGAGTTTTTGATTAATTAAATTTCCATAGAGATATGTCAAACTGTTAGTTGGAGATATTTTTGGTGTTATTCGCGAGAAAACATTTAATAATTTGGGAATTTTGGTCTACAACTTGGAAAAATAATATTTTTTATTCTTATGGAATTATAAATTGTGTGGGATGAACTAGGTGAAGTCAAAAGTCCTAGAATTAATTTTGCCATTAACAAATTACACAATTTCACATCCCGCTCCCTCTCCATTAATTTAGTTAGTTTTTCTTTAGATTAATTTAATTTAGATGTTTTATCATTTATAAATTTCGATTATCCAAATAGTGATTCACCTAGTAATATCGGTACTCAATAAAATATCTAGTCTCTGTGGGTTCGACACTCTATTCACTTACTATATTACTTGTTGCGATTTTGTACACTTGCAAATATTCACATCAGTTCATAACATTTCCAAGCATTCTCTTAAGTTTCAAGTTTTTTGTTTTTAAGAAAAACAAGCTTTTTGAAAGGCATACATATTCTCTAAGTCTTGGTTCTCTGAAAATCAGTCTAGTATAACATCGAATTCGTTTTAGACTGATTTCATATGTTAACCTAATAGCTACCATATAAATTTACAAATCACAAATAAGGCTATAGGTAATTGGAACTCTTTTTGTTGTTGTTTTCACTCTCGGGTTGTGAGAGTGGTCCTCTCGGTTAGAAAGCAGGGCTCTTGGTTGTAGAGTCGGTTTTTCACTCTAGGATGTAGAGTGGGTTTGCTTTCTCTAATGGTGAGAGAGGTCTACGGGTTTGACATAGTTGTTGTCAAACGCCGTAGGGTATTCTTGTACTTTTTCAAGAATAGTAGAAAATCTCAAGTGGGTTGCTTGGGAACTGGATGTAGGTTGGAAGGACCGAACCAGGATACATCGCTGTATTCTCTGTGGTTGACTTTCTATGTGGTTGTATTTTCTTCACTTGCAATCTCAATTTTGTTAAGTTTTAGTTCAAAAACTTATCTGGAAAGTCGACTGGTTTCCGCTATAAATAGACTGGTCAGACTCGTAACTCTCAGTAAAATACTCTTCTAATCTGACGCTTCAGTCGACTTAACAGAACGAAAAGTTCAATTTCTCAATTAATTTTTATACAACACTATTCACCCTCCTCTAGTGTTATTTGCCTTGCCTAATTGAGACTGGTTGAGTTCAATGGCTACTACTTGGTATCAGAGCCTGGTTGAGTGCAATGGCAACTACTTCTAATGCAAGCCAATACCATAAAGGCCAATCCACACAAAGGCCACCCCTATTCGATGGAACTAATTATAACTATTGGAAGTGTAGAATGAAAATCTACCTTCAATTCATCAACTATGAGATTTGGAATATGACGGAGACAGAGTACACCGCTCCTACAATTCCTTATACACAATGGAACGATGAAATGAAGGGCAACACAATGAACAATGCAAAGGCGATGAATGCTCGATTCTGTGCTCTTACCAAAGATGAATTTAATCGTGTGTCTAATACAACAACGGCTATCAAATTTGGCACACACTCGAGGTAACTCATGAAGGTACTAATAAAGTTAAAGAATCTAAGATATCTGTTCTTGTTCACAGGTTCGAGATGTTCCGCATGAAGGATAACGAGAATTTATCAGATATGATCACACGGTTCACGGATATTACAAATTCTCTTGTGGCTCTTGGAAAGACGTACACTCAAGTCGAAATGGTGAGAAAAGTTCTTCGTGCCTTAACCCCCGAATAGGAAAAGAAGACCATCGCCATACAAGAGGCCAACGATTTAACACAACTCTTTCTTGAGAATTTTGTGGGAAATCTTATGGCATATGAAGTTCAACTTGAAGAACGCAAGAAGGACCTAGAACCTAACAATCAAAGAAAAAGACACTCACTTTCAAGGCCATATCGAACTCCGAAGATGAAGAAGAAGATGAAGAAGAAATAGCCATGTTCACTAGAAAGTTCAAGAAGTTTCTAAGGAAAGGTAAATTTAATTCCAAATTTAATGATACTAATGAACTTCCCACTTGTTTCAAGTGTAACAAAATAGGTCATATGAAGAAGGATTGCCCATTAGAAAATGCGAAATCCAAAGGAAAGGCTCCTAAATTCAACAAGGACAATTACATAAAGAACAAGTACATGAAGAACAAGAAGGCATATCAAGCAACTTGAAACGATAGCGACTCTTCATCGAAAGAAGAGAATGAAGAGACAAACGAAGTTGCGAATGTATGTTTCATAGCTACACAAAACGAAGTAAGTGATAACTTTGATTCAAATGACTTATTAGATGTTTTTAATGAGATTTTTCAAGAACTTAAGAATGAGAAAATTAGAGTTAAAAACTTAGAGAAAGTTAATCAAATACTTTCTCAAGAGAATCTTGACTTAAATATTGAAGTCAAGTCTTTAAATTCTCGACTTTCTAATTTGGATATAAATCTTGTATCTCTTAAAAAAAATTATAAAAAGATATCCAAGAATGTATCTAAATTTAACAAAGAAAATGAGAATTTAAATGAAGTTCTCCAAAATCAAGTTCAAACTAATAAGAGATTTGGACTTGGTTTTCAAAAGTCTCTTAAAAAACATCATGTCTCTAAGAACACTAGTAGTAATAAGTCTAAATCTATCTCTAGTGTTAAGAATAAATTATATGAGTTTTTTGAAAAATCGCAAACTATTGTTTTCCATGAAAAGAGTAATTCTGTAGTTCAGACCAGTCGACTGAATCCAAATTTCAGTTGCTTGTCCAGAGGTTCCGAGTCTTATTCAAAGAAACGACAACCTCAGATAAGTCGACCTATTTTACCTCACAGTCGATTGGCTTCTAGTAACAGTCGACTGAAAGGTTCAATAAAGTCGACTGGACAGAGAAAAAACATTTGGGTTCCAGTCAACCTGAGTCTAAAAGATAGAATTACTTATATAAATTTATATGTTCTTAATATATGTAATTCTGTAGATTGTATTTGTGCTTTTGGTGGAAAATCAAACTCACTTTGGTTTGGTTTCCCAAAAACTAATTCCTTTCGGACCCAACGAAAATGGTGCCATATTCATAATGATTATTTTATAGGTAGCTAAAAGAGAACGTTAGATACTTGACAGCGGATGCTCCAAGCATATGACTGGTCATGCTAACATTCTTTCTTCCATACAAGAGATTGATGGAGAAACAGTCACATTCGGTGACAACAACAAAGGGAAGGTTATTGGTATAGGCATGGTCGGTAAGAACACTATCCCTACTATAGAAGAAGTTTTTCTTGTTAGCGGGTTAAAGCATAATATGTTAAGTATTAGCCAATTGTGTGATAAGGGATATAAAATTGTTTTTGAAAAAGATGTGTGTTTAATTTATGATTCTACCATGCAAAATGTAATTTTTCAAGGCTTTAGGAAAAATAATATTTATGAGTTATGTTTAAAATCAAATGATTTTTCGAATTATTTTTGCTTAGTAGCTTCTAACAATGATTCTTGGCTTTGGCATAAGAGATTTAGCCATGTGAATATGAAAAATATTGCTTAATCATCCAAGTACAACCTAGTTAAAGGACTGCAAGACTAACCTATAAAAAGGATAAGTTATGTGATGCATGTCAACTAGGTAAACAAGTCAAATATACTTTTAAGACAAAAGAAATGATTTATACTAGTAGGCCTCTCGAATTAATCCATATGGATTTATTTGGTCCTACTAGAGTCGTTTCTTTAAATAAAAGTAGATATGTATTTGTTTTAGTAGATGATTTTTCAAGATTCACATGGGTTTCTTTCTAAAACATAAGAATGATGCCTTTGAAGTATTTGAAAATTTTTGTAAACGGATTCAAAATCAAAAATCTCTAACCATAGTCACTATTAGAAATGATCATGGTGGAGAATTTGAGAATGAAACGTTTTCAGAATATTGCAACAAGAATGGTATAACACATTCATTTGCATTTCCTAGAGCTTCACCACAAAATGGAGTAGTTGAAAGAAAGAATAGGACTTTTCAAGAGTATGCACATACTATGCTTGTTGAAAGCAATTTACCTAAGTACTTCTGGGCAGAAGCTGTTTACAGCATGTTATATTTTAAATAGAATTTTGATTAGGCCTAAGCTTAAGAAAACATATTATGAAATATTTTTTGATAGAATTCTTGAAGTATCTTATTTTAAAGTATTTGGTTGCAAGTGTTTCATTTTAAACACTAAAGATAATTTAGATAAGTTTGATCCTAGATCTAATTAAGGTATCTTCATTGGATACTCAAATAGGAGTAAGGCATATAGAATTTTCAATAAGTCAGCTTCGACTATTGAAGAATCTATGCATGTTTCGTTTGATGAATCTCTGCCTTTATCTACTGTTATTGAAGATGATGAAAATGTTTCATCACCTTTAAATAATGTTATTAAATCACTAGAATAAACTACCCTAGCAGATAAGTCAACTGATAAGAAAGATAAGTCGACTGATGGACTAGTTAAGTCGACTGATCCTGTTGTGATGACTCAAACTTTACCAAAATCATTTGTTGAAGTTAGAGATCATCCTCATGACTTAATAATTGGTGACATCTCACGTGGTATTCAAACAAGATCTCATGTTAACAAGATTTCTCATACGGCTTTCGTGTCGGATTTTGAACCGAAGAATATACAAGAAGCTTGTAAGAATGAATTTTGGATGAATGCCATGCAAGATGAATTAAACCAATTTATAAGAAATGATGTATGGGATTTAGTTCCATGACCCCCTGATCATACTATAATTGGTACCAAATGGGTATTCAAGAATAAGTTAGATGAATCAGGACAAGTTGTTAGGAACAAGGCTAGATTAGTTGCTCAAGGATATAATCAAGAAGAAGGCATAGATTTTGATGAAACATATGCTCCTGTTGCTAGACTAGAATCAATTAGGATCTTATTATTTTTTGCATGTTTTATGAACTTTACACTTTTCCAAATGAATGTTAAAAGTGCTTTTCTTAATGGTTTTATTAAGGAAGATGTTTATGTTAAGCAACCACCCGGTTTCGAACATGAACAATTCCCAAACCACATTTTTAAATTGAAAAAGGCTTTATATGGTCTTAAACAAGCACCTCGTGCTTGATATGATCTGTTAAAGACTTTTCTATTAGAAACTGATTTTGAAATAGGTAAAGTAGATACTACCATGTTTATTAGGAAAATAGAGACCGATATCCTAATCATACAAATATATGTAGATGACATAATTTTTGGATCTACTAATAGTAATCTCTGTCAAGAGTTTGCTAATACCATGAAAAATGAGTTTGAGATGAGTCACATGGGTGAACTCAATTATTTCCTTGGACTACATATATAGCAGTCACATAATGGCATATTTATTAATCAAGAAAAATATGCTAAGGATTTACTCAAACGGTTGGCATGAATAGAACTAGGAGTAAGACCACACCTATGGCTACTACTACTACACTTGACAAAGATGAATTAGGTAAGAGTGGCGATCAAAAACTCTATCGAGGGTTGATTGGCTCACTCTTATATATAACTGCTAGTAGACCAGACATTATGTTTAGTGTATGTTTGTATACTAGATATCAGTCAAGTCCTAAAGAGTCTCACTTAAAAGCAGTGAAACTCATTTTAAGATAACATTAAAGGTACATCTGAGTATGATTTATTCTGTCCACGCACCGATAATTTTCAACTTTTGTCGTATAGTGATGCTGATTTTGCTGGTAGTAAAACTGATCGTAAAAGCACTAACAGTGCTTGTCACTTTTTGGGACATTCACTAGTATCTTGGTGCGGTAAAAAGCAAAATTCAGTAACCCTATCTACTACGGAAGCTGAATATATTGCTGCAAGTTTGGCTTGTGCCCAAATTTTGTGGATGAAACAAACCTTATTAGATTATGGTATTTTATTTTCAAAACCTGCTATAATATGTGATAATACCAGTGCCATTAATTTATCTAAAAATCCGATTCAACACTCGCGTACGAAATACATTGATATTAGACATCATTTTCTACGTGATCATGTTTTAAATGGAGATATATCTTTGGTTTTTATTTCTACTGATAAACAAGTAGCAGATATCTTTACCAAACCACTTAAGGAAGACACATTTATCAACTTTAGAAGAGAACAAGGAATCTGCTGTTTTCATGATATCTCTTGAATTTTTAACTTGTGTAAGGCGACTTAAAAATATTTTCCAGTCGACTGACCAAGTATTCTTCGCTGTTTATTTTACTGAATTTTATGCTCTAGACAGTCGACTGTGTACAGTACTAAGTCGACTGACAGACATATTACTTGATGTATTTTCTTTCTTTTTTTTTTGTAATTTTTCATTATGTTTCATGTATTTCACTTTTATGCAGTATTTGAAACCATGTACTTCAATTTCATTTGTATAAATTTGTTATAGTTTTGCAATGTGTTTGTTCTTTATGCAATGCTTTCCATTATGTTATTGTTTCTTTCGTCCTTCTTTTTTTTGTTGATGACAAAGGGAGAGAAAATGATGTGTTTGTTTTGTGCATATTTCTAACTTGTGCATGTTGTACATTAGTTAGGGGGAGTATAGGGGAGCATATTTCTAACTTGTGCATGTTGTACATGCATGTTTCCAACTTGTGCATGTTGTACATTAGTTAGGGAGAGCATTTTTAATTATTATTATTGTAAGCTATTGTGTTGTCATCATCAAAAAGGGGGAGAATATTGATTCTTGGTTTTGATGACTACAACACAATGCAAAGTTGTGCTACCATCTATATATATTGCAGGATGTATCAAAGACAATATCATGGTGAAATACACAAAGGCAAAGTTGATCCAATGAAGCTTTCAAGAGAATCGATCAAACTACAAAGATCTAAGTTCAAGTCACATTTGATCAAGCAAACTTCAAGACATAAAGACCGGCTCAAGCTCAAGTCAAAGACTCAAGTTCAAAACAAGACTCAAGTGCTTCAAATATTTTGTATAAAGTATCTTGTAACAATTGTAATTTTTAATCTTTGAGTCTTAGGAACTTGTAATAGCCTTGTCACACACACACTCACATATATCTTTTAATAATTGAGTGTTTTACAAAGTTAAAAGGTCGAAACAAGCTTGAATAAGTTCAGCTGTTGAGTACCAATCGACCGTTCTTTGGAACCAGTCGACTATCTTAGTACGAAATTGTCCGAACTCATACAAGTTCTGACCAGTCGACTCATTATGGCAACCGATTCGACTGTTCAAGTCGTTTCGACGGTTTTCTATTTTTAAAACTTGCTTTTTAAGATCAAATCTTTTTATTGCCGTTGTATGGCAGTTGGGATTCAACATTTCAACGTTCAAACGTCTCTAACTCTATAAAAAGAGTATAGAGGTCATTTGGCAAAGGTTCACAACATTTCCAAGCATTTTCTTAAGTATCAAGTTTTTTTGTTTTTGAGAAGAACAAGCTTTTTAAAAGGCATACATATTCTCTAAGTCTTGGTTCTTTAAAAATCAGTCTAGTATAACATCGAATTCGTTTTAGACTGATTTCATAAATTAACCTAATAGCCACCATACAAAATCACAAATCACAAACAAGGCTATAGGTTATTGTAACTCTTTTTGTTGTTGTTTTCACTCTCGGGTTGTAAGAGTGGTCCTCTCGGTTAGAGAGTATGGCTCTTGATTGTAGAGTCGGTTTTTCACTCTAGGTTGTAGAGTGGGTTTGCTCTCTCTAGTTGTGAGAGAGGTTTACGGGTTTGACATAGTTATTGTCAAACGCCGTAGGGTATTCTTGTACTTTTTCAAAAATAGTGGAAAAGTTCAAGTGGGTTGCTTACAGACTGGATGTAGATCGGGAGGACCGAACCATGATACATCGTTGTGTTCTCTGTGGTTGTATTTTCTTCACTTGCAATCTCAATTTTGTTAAATTTTAGTTCAAAAACTTGTCTGGAAAGTCGACTGGTTCCCGCTATAAGTGACTGGTCAGACTCGTAACTCTTAGTAAAATACTCTTCAAATCTGACGCTTCTGTCAACTGGATATCTCTTTTCAGTCGACTTAACAGAACGAAAAGTTCAATTTCTTAATTATTTTTTATACAACACTATTCACCCCCCCCCCCCTCCCCCCCCCCCCCCTTCCTCTAGTGTTATTTGCCTTGCCTACAGGATCCAACATGACGCTCGCTATCTGAGATTGCTAGTGTATATTTTTTTATTTTTCCAGAGTGTATCTCAAATTTAGAAGGGATTTTATGGGTGAGATGTCGAATTTGGGTGGAGTTTGGAGTGAGTGTGGAGAGAGGAAGGAGAAAGAGGAGGTGAGAGTGGACAGTGCGATTTAAATAAAAATTTTAAAAAAAAAAAAAAAAACCCAAATGACACTCGCTGTCTCTAATAGCGAGTTTAGTACAACACGCTCGTTGTTGGAGACAACAAGCGTAGTTTGGGATCTTTTCACTCCACGAGATTTCTCCAAGTTGTGGAGAAACACCTAAGCCTACACTCACTATCTTAAACAGCGAGGATAATTTCACCAAACTCGTTATCTTTTAGTAAATACTTTCGAAAGTGGGTCAGTTTGGTAAGTACTTTCATAAAGTGGGTCATTTTGGAGAGAAAAAATTCAGTGCTGTGCATCAGATATCATGCGTTACGTAGCATTTAAAAGACGAGTACCGGTCCGATAAGTCAGAGCGATACTAACAGCATTCAGAAGATGTGGACTCGCGTATGCGGAGGGTCACATTTGTGCTCCGATATTTATGAAGGATATACAACATCCCAAAATACAACAGAAGACTTTATCTTCATTAGCACTACAGAAGACTTTATCTTCATTAGCACTTGTGGAGAGGGTACAAACCACAAGATCTAGGCAGAGTCAGTAAAAACCCTTTACAGAAGATGATGGATTTGTATGTTTATCTGAAATGCACTTTGAATACCATAAATGTAGTTCGTTAGGAACCAAATTTTAGGTATTTGACATATAGAAATAGAAAAAATGAGTGTGAATTGTAGTCGTTTGAATCCAAATTTTTTATTTTAATTTAAGAAAAATGAACAGACGAGGAATAATTTATCGGTCGATATTTTTTATTTTATTTTTTAAATTAAAAACCGACGGACAGGAAATCATTTTCCGTTTGTTGTATTTTTTTAAAAAAATTAAAAATTAAAATCCTAATTAATTCCTAAAAAACCTATTAAATTAATCCTAATTAATTCTTAATTTTTAATTAATGACCATTTAGACCTAACATTAACCTATAGATTTAATTATAGGGTGGTTGTATAGAATTTAAAGGTGAGGAATGTATGGAAGGGGGCCTCATCTCACATCCCTGCTCATTTCATATTTTTTTTAAATGGAAGGACGAAAAATTGGTTTTTTTTGTCCGACCATTTTTTAATAATAAAGAAAATTTTCAGGACGGGAAATCATCCCTCGTCTGAGAATTATGCGGTTTTTGGAACGGTAAATCAATTACCGTCAGATGGAGAAATTTTTCAAAAAAAATTAACAAGCAACAAAAGATGATTTTTCGTCCGATGAACGGACGAAAGATCATTTACGTCCGATCGAACAGATGAAAAATCATCTTTCATCGACTATTTTTTCCAAATAGCTATTTCGTCTGCCAATTCATCTAAAACCCTTATATATATATATATATATATATATATATATATATATATATATATATATATATATATATATATATATATATATATATATATATATATATAGCCATCGAGTGTAGCACCAAAATTTCAATTTTTAAGAAATTTTGGCAAAATGACCAACGACTAGAGATGCTCTAAAGGTAGTGGCTTCACTACCTAAAAACTGAAATTTGCTCAATTCGTAATAAAAGGATAAACCTTGTTAACAATTCTGATAAACAGACAGTCTCTACATCAAGTATTCTCTTCAATCTTACAACATCCAATATTACATAACTATGCATAATCCCATCACCTTAGCAGTAACCAAAAATTGAAAGCCACAACAAAAAAACTATTAAAGCTTCAAGATTTTTTTGCTAACAATAGCTTCTTCGTTGCACTATGAAATATGATTACATGGATCCAAGATCCTTGACGGATAATTAACTGAACCATAATATTTTTTCGGATGCTTCACAAAGATAACTGCAACCACAGAGAATTTCCAACCTTGATGAAATTGCAAAGTTGAACAAATTTTGGGAAGAAACTAATGTTACATCTTGTTAAGTTGAAGCTCTTGGAAGGCTTGACTCCTGAGCTGGTACTGGCTTCTTCCCATAACGCTGCTAAGAAAAGAGGTCAGTGCTTGGACAATACAATCAAAATTAGGAGTATGCCAAACAAAAAATCCCTGCTTTTCTACTTCTATATAACTCTACAAAATTTTTATTTATATCAAATACACACAAAACTGATCGCACTAACCTTTCTGTTGTATCTATCTCCTGAAGATATCTCACATAACTTGGTCTATTAATCTGTTATGGGGGTATCAGACTAGCTCTCAAGTTATTTTTTGGGTCGTCGAAAAATAGAGAAGCTCCTTTTTTCTATAGAAAAACAATATATAAAAAACAATCATTACCTGCTTTCCAGTGGAGAAAGGAACATATTTGTACTTGATCATGTGAAGTATTTGTCTCTTCATTGTAGCTACAAACAGCACGAACCAGTAGAAGACGAGAATGGGCCAAAACACAGGAACATCAAAAGCACTGAAGAATGTCAATATGAAAGCGATGCAAAAGGCTTTCGTGATGGAATGCCTGCAGAGAGGAACAAATATTCTTTCTCCACTAAGCCCTCTATCAATAACTAATCAACTAGAAAGGCAGAGGACACACTACAAATCATTCAGCGATTTTTCATTTTCGAATATATAATGATTTTTTCCAGTGTACAAAGGCTTGCATGAATATCTTGCCAACCATAAATATGAAAATTCTTACTTGCTTCACAAAGGGGAAAGGCATATCCTGTACTGAGTAGGTACCCATACAAAATGATATTATCTTCTATATGCATCTTTTTTCTGTGGGAAATAAAACTATAGGTGATACTAGATAATCTTTTACAAGGTACTAATGGCAATTGACAAACAAAGCAGCATATGAGCCGATTGGCTAATAATAACTAACAACATATATTTCCTGATTAAACAAATTAACAACTTCGCACAAAAAACAAACACCAAGAAACAAATTAAGAACCAGGGTATATATAGTCAGGTATCCAGTTTCTCTTACAACTTCTCACATTAACAATAGAGGAAGTTTTTGTAGCAATCTTTTAAGATTCTTCTCCAAAGTTCCAACTAGGGAAAATTTTCCTAAAGTTTCTCTGTTGATTCAAAAAGGAAATTGTCTATCACAGTTAGTACTACCAAAGATTCTTCTCTTCTCATGGTATTGGTAATTAGGAATTACATCATAGCTCATCCCTTATCATGCTCAGGCCAAGGGAATCATGCATTTCACTGTTAAAGCAATTCAGTACATGAATTTTTTGAATAGGTACACATGCATGCAACGGATTCCAAGTGTTAGTTCCAACATTTTTTTGCAAGTCCGTATAACCATATGACTCAGCACTTCAATTGCTACTATCAAATAAGAGCAATTCATCTCTATATTATAAGTTTATTACTTCAATAGGATGGTTTATGTGGATATGCAGTTAATATTAAACCATGACCATCTGTCAAGAGGTTGTTTCCCTCTAAATAAATTTCATCCATTTGATTTTCCTAACCCATTTAATAATCATCAATTTAAGAAAGCCTCATTTATGTCTCCCAAAGGGCCTTTACATTTTCCAAATGAATAGTTGTTCATCATTTACCAAGCACGAACAAGTTCATATTTATACACGTCCAGGCACGTACCAATACATCCAGTTTACAATAAATAACAACATCAAGACTATCACCCTACATGTTGACCACAGATAGTTGCAGGCTATTACAATCTGCGAAATAGCAAAAGCTTTAGTCTCAACCTTCAGGAGAAAAACTAAGGGCCCTTAAGCAAAAGAAACCCAAAGAAACATTTCTAGAAGATGAACTCACCCATTTCTTTTGAGACAAAAAGGTTGTGAGGGCTTTAGAAAGGAAGTTAAATGATTTCACCTTATTGTGCCTTCACTTACACCCCTCATACATGACAACATGAGGTTAATCACTCGAAGAGTTACAATGTTCTTCCCCCGCACCCCTCCACAACCACATCCATTGCTGAGGCCAAAATGGCCCAGATGATGATTTAAGTTGCCTTTGTAAGAATTGGGAATATAAGAGGGTAAGCATATCTGTTTTGTGAGGCCGTCAAAGATGGAAGGTAAACTTTTAGGGAAAAATAAGTACCACATCTCAAGATCCCCTCTTTCCTCACGAAATCCAACGTTAGTTATCAACTTTACTCGGTTTAGCTCTCTTCAACTATGCAAAAATCAAAATACTCCTAAGAAATAATATCAACACATACAAAAATATGAGATGATTTGCTTGGTTGTTTTGTATGATTAACCAGGCTTCTTCTGCTACTAAATATTTAAGGTGAATGACACATGCAATGGTTGTGTCATTCACCTAAAATATTAACCAGGCTTCTTCTGCTAAAACTAACTTTGCATGGTTTAGCTCTCTTCAACTATGCCAAAAACTAAATACTCCTAAGGAGTTATATCAACACATACAAAAATATGAGATGATTTGCTTGGTTGTTTTGTATTGATTAACCAGGCTTCTTCTGCTAAAAGCTAAACACTTCAGGTGAATGACACATGCTTCAGAATCTCTATATATCGATAACGGATTCACAGAACATGATGGTTTAAGATATTGATTAATACATTCTATGCAGATATAATTATTATGCCGGTGTGGAAAACAAATATAATTATTATAGTCTAATACCACCAGAGGGTAATTAATTGCAGAGGGAAATTAAAATCAGGTCCCTCGGTCAAAAATTTGAATAGAAGCTGAAGAAATTTCTTTATGGCCTCTCTTAAGATTACGTCTACCATATGATAATAGTTTATGTAAAAAGTAGTCATTTTGGCATGTATGTTACATGCAATTATGTGAACGAACATGCCCAAAAAGCAGGGTCGGCCATGAGGCAGGGCCCAAAGTGCGACTGCCCTGGGCCCCCAAATTTTGGGGCCCATTATCTATGACTTTTCAAACCAAAAAAAATTCGGTTTAAGTTTGAAAAATAGAATGCAAAGAGACTCCAAGAGTCTCAACTGTCCAAGCCTCTAAATTCAACGGTAATTGGGTTGATAGGTTGTATCTTGGTAATTGGTATTTGGTAATTATGGTTCTTGATTCTTGAGTTAATTGTTTATTTTCAACTTTCTTTTCAAAAAAAAAAAAAAATCATTTCAAATCTAACTTTCATATATGACTCATACTCCTCCATCTTGAACAGTATGAGGACTGAGGAGTCATTGGCTATTTGGCTTAACAGTTCGTGCATTGTGGTAGGATCTTAGCTTGAAGTTGGAAGTGTAGTGTGGTACTCTGGTGCTTACTAACCTTCTTTTCAGTCTTCTATTTTAATTTGTATTATATAATTCTTTGACAATTGAATCTTGTGATTCCTTCTGTTAAGATTTGATTAGCTTAATCTTAGTAATGAGATATATTCTTTCCTTGTATTTAGATGATTTGTAATCCCTTTGAATACGGGAAATAGTTAAGATCTTTATTTACTTTCCTTTGATTTAGGATCTAATTGATGACTATTGCTCTTGTAAACTTGTATATATATAGTCTTCTATTTGACTGATTGAATCGATTGATAATGAAAAATACACAATTTCTTTCCAAAACTTGATTTTTACCTTTTTTTTATATGCCACTATTTGAATTTTTAAAATCTGGATATCCTACAACAAACATGATACTTTTCTGTCTGCTTGGTTGTTTAAAGATTAGTGAAATATTATATGAAACTTGGTTGTTTAAAGATTAGTGAAATATTATATGAAAAAGAATTGTTTTCTAGACAATTTATAGTTAGTAGTCTACATAGTTCTCTACATAGTTGAAGTGTTGGAACTGGTAGACATATTTGTGGCCATTTAATATAATGTTTGTATGATAATTTTTTGAATCTTTGAAACTATTTTAAAGCTTTTATATCATTTAAGTATTTATATATTACTATATTTCTGTAATAATTTTGGACATGTAAATTATTTTTATAAATTATTGTATTTCAGTAACTAAAAACAAGGGTCTCATAACTTTGTGTTCGCCCCGGGCCTCCAAATTGTCAGGACCGGCTCTGCCAAAAAGCCACTGATACAACACCCACTGGGCTTTCAATGTCGTTTAGAAGCCCTCAATATGCTTCTACTTGAAATTAAAACGAACTGTCTAGTTATAGAAGATGGATTGAAGGCCGTTGTTTGTATTTGGATGCAATTTTTTCATTTGATTTTACTGTTCTAATTGACATGATTGCTACAGGTGTCAATTATGTTAGAAAGTATTATTGTGTGTATTTCCTGATTATCAAAAAGATGTATCCAGACTCTGAGAATAATATCTCCAATCAGTTTCAACGGGCCAATTTATTCAAATTGGGGGAAATGTGTTTCTTTACTGATAAGAAAATATTCATCTAACATCACCATTGCATTAAAATTCTTACAATTATGTTACTGTTACACCTTAAAATATCTCTAGGTTCAAAATTATCATATAGTTTACGAAACAGTAAATCAACTCCCTCCTAAATACTTGTTAGTAAAAGCAGGACTTCATTTTATCGCCTATTAATAGATAAAGATGACTATCATGATAACAAATCCAGCACATCGTACCTTTCCCTACCAAAATTGCACTGACATATTTGTTGAAACTTCCTATCTCCATTTTAGTTTTCCAGATTTTAGGAAGCAGCAAAGAAGAAAGATTATTCTAAGCAATCTTATATTTCACATTCTGTAACACCTTTTTTTCATTGACCCAATCAAAGCCAAATTTGGACCTGCACTAATCCTTAATACCTGATTTTTCTTCTACTATTGGTATTGTTTTTTTTGGAACAAGGTCGTGGCCACCCACCCCGCACACACTCTCTTATCTCATAATATGGGAATTGTGCAAGCCAGGCCTCAAACCCCAACCTTGCTCACTAGTGAATATACTTACCACTGACTGCTAGGTCACTTGCAATCCTTAATACCTGATTAATTCCTGTTTGTTCATGGTTAGTCACGTAGTCTTCGAGTATCATTAGTAGAAAAGGGTAGACATGAACCAAACCAAACCCAGCTCAGTCTTAATCCAGACCTATAATTGACAAGATATGCATCTAAAGGAACGACACCCAGCCCCTTTCTTTTAAATTTTGACCTCATTATTATTCCAAAAGTCTAATAAATTAAGCTCAATTGCATACATTATACTGTATCATTATAACATGTCATGAGCATCTACTAGCAACTTTGTAATATACTATCACTTAGCAGTAACTATTATTATTTAATATTATAGAACTTGTGAAACTGGATACTTTATGCACTGACATTACTATAAGACGTAACTGAGAAAATTTTATTGTCAAATGGATGTAGTGCAGGGACACATCCTCCCACTTCTAAGTGGGAAACACAAATTTGATTCCCACCTGTAGCGAAATTACATGGGGTGTAGGAAATCCTTCCTACCTCTCTCTATGCGAGCAGGTCAGCTGAATCACCCAAAAAACAAAACAAAAAACCCTACGGCTAAACAATTTTAATCTCTAAAGCATAGCCATCTTGTTGATGCATTATTTTCATAACCAAGATCATCAATCTGTTTCACATTGACTATATAACGAAGCAAATAGGCTTTTAGTGTGTGCACACAAAACGCTTACCCCTGCAAAGACTGAGAGTATTCTATAAATATTGTTCCGTATAATATTTTATTATAATATATATATTGTTGGGTTTATGTCTTGCATACACATGTTTGATGAAGCAGACGATGAAGCGATGAGATGGAATCAAAGCGAATAATTGAAGAAAGGAAGAAGCAGTAGCAAGAGCAACAGAGAAGGGGACAGTCAACTGTCACCCCCTCGGGTCTGACTCTTGGTGATTGCGGTCGACCGCAATCTTGTGCAGTTGACCGCGACTCGCTGGCTGATGCGGTTTTGGGTCGGATCTAGGGGATTCGTGTGAAGTCTAACTTCGTCTTCATGTTAGATCGTACAACTCGTATGGTTATCTCTTCAGTATACATCGGATGGATAGTGTATCAAGTGTATCAAACTAGGATTTCTCTAGATCTCTATATAAATCAATGTAAATGGCTAAAAAGAGAGATAATTCTATTGAGTGTCGAATAAAATAAGAGAGTAAACAACAAGTAGTTCCAATTAAGCTTGAGAGAAGGTCGTAATGAGAATTGTAATATTCTTGTATCTTCTCTAGTTGAATAACATCTCGGTTCTTCCTCCCCCGAATTAAGGCGAAAGCTCCAACCGGGACAATTCTTGTGTGCTTTGTGTAATTGGTATGATCTAGTATTTACTTGGTGATTTATATTAATCGTATCGAAAACTCAACAAGATTCTCTAGAGAATTATCTCTAACACACACACACACACACACACATATATATGGGGAAAGGGGGTATGAGCAACTTGCTCATTTAGTAAATGAGCAATTGATGATGTGGCATACATGTGATTGGAAAATCCTTAAAAGGGTTAGTGTCCAATGTATCACATGCATGCCACATAATCAATTGCTCATTTACTAAATGAGCAAGTTGCTCATATCCCTTTTACCCTATATATATGTGTGTGTGTGTGGAAAATTTTCCGTTTGCAAACACACTGTAAAGTGCAAACGCGTGCAAACTACTGAAGCTGCTATTTACAATAGCGGTCTAGGGTATATTAAGCTTGAAGCTGCTATCCGCTATCCTGAATAGTTGCATCATTTGCACTGATGTCGCTACTCCCAGTAGCGGCATCAGTGGTTTGCATGCGTTTACACGCTACAGTGCGTTTGCAACTAAATATATATATATATATGGGAAATGCTCAGTTGAAAACGCAAATGTCTGTGAAAACGTGAAAACGACCCTAGGCCGTTGTCAGAGACAACGGCCTAGGTTATAATGAACGCAAATGTCTGTGAAAACGTGAAAACGACCCTAGGCAGTTGTTGGAGACAACGGCCTAGGTTATAATGCATTATAACCTAGGCCGTTGTCTCCAACAACGGCCTTAGTGATTTTTCATGTTTTCACGGACATTTGCATTTTCAATGGAGCATTTCCCTATATATATATATATGAGCAATGCTCCATTGCAAACGCAAATGTTGTGAAAACGCGTGAAAACCACCTAGGCCGTTGTTGGGAACAGCGGCCTAGGTACATAACCTAGGCTGCTGTTCCCAATAGCGGCCGACCTAGGTACATAACCTAAGCCGTCGTTCCCAACAGCGGCCTAGGTGGTTTGCAATGGAGCATTGCCCTCTATATATATATATAGTAATGCTCCATTGCAAACGGGTCCGTGCAAACCACTAAAGTCGTTGGAAACAACGGCTTAGGTTATAAATCTAAGCCGTTGTTCCGAATATAACCTAAGGCGTTGTTCGAAACAACGGCTTAGGTTCAAAATAAACGAAGTCGTCGTTCCGAACAATGACTTCAGTGGTTTGCAATGGAGCATTGCTCACACACACACACACACACACACATATATATTCCATACAAGGGACCATGAATTATTATAAATAAGTATTTCGTAAGTTGTGTATAAATTAACGAAATCGTGTGCATTATTGCACGCAGGGTAAACTAGTAAATATCTAACAGATATACATCTCCTAAACTGAATGTTGTCCAAGCCTTAGGCATTTAGCTATCCATGATCCTATTCTTCCACATATGCGTACCAATCTTCTTGTCAATGATTAGATGCAAACAACACATCTCATATGTTCACTTCTTTGCAATATCCTTTCAGCTCGAGATGCACCTATGTGAATATTAAATCAGAAATTTGACCTTGCGTATAGGTTGTAAACTGCAATACTAATAATGATTTACTACTAAACAACAAAAGTGCAACTTTCCTACTAATTATGTATAGTTGATAAGCAAATTTTAACTTATACCATAAGCGTGCAAAAGCTTAACCATCTCTCAAGAAAATTAAAGTTTTCTCAATTGTTATGAAAACCTAGTTTAACAGCTTCTTATAGAACTCAAAACAAAATCAGACCCAACCCTGAATCAGTAGTAGAATTGTTTGATAAATTATCGCTCACAAGCCATCAAGTTTAAGCTTTTGGGTTAAGCGGCCAATGGCATGTTCCGAGTTTCAATTCCATTCTTGAAATTTAAACTATATTCATTTGCCTTCTTTTATTTCTCATACCAAGTTAGTCATTTTTCATATGGACGCCTTTCAAGTCTCAGTGCAGGAAGTCTTAAGTTCTAAAGATGGTTTTGTAGCACCCCGAGTTCCACACACTGGGAGCTCGTCACACTTACCCAGAATTTTTACTTCAGTGAGTACACAACACAAAAATCACAGGAAATTATAAACTGACATTTGCACAAGAAAAACTATATCCTCCACTTGGATGCTTTCCGCAACTCGAGTCTCTTGCTCCACGATCAGCAATCCTGTAACGAGCAAACTGTGGGTACGTCAGTTGAATACAACTGACGCAATGCGGATGAAACCCGTAATCTCCAAAATCCTCAACAACCAATATTTGATGCAGAAGAAAAGAAACGTGAAGTTCATACAAGCATAAATGTCGGTGTATGTCATGACCTAGAATTTAATGCACAACTCATATGCACACCATGCTCTTAATCTAATGTAAACTTGATTTGAAAACGTATGCATCCCATACTACATACTCCTCAAATCGAGTTCGTATTCTCCAAATGATAGGGTTCAATCCCTTGTCATGCATCCTACACTTGTACTCTTTCCTGTTTCTAACGTTCATCTAGTGACTGGTGGAGTCTGCAGCATATGCGGTCCATTTCCGCTCCTGCAGTCGGATCGTGGTCCTTCTCCACTCTGAACGGCAGTGATCACCCTGTTCATTCAGATCATGGTCATTCTCCACTCCGACAGGATCGTGGTCCCTCTCTACTCCCAGTCAAACTGGTGATCATCAGCTCTGCCGGAATCATGGTCCTTCTCCACTCCTGCCCCAACCAAAGTTATCATGAACATAAGGCGAATCGATAGGGCCACCCCTACTCCGTCCAGAGACTTAGAGTTACACTCTTGCTCCTTGTTCGTATTGATAACCCAGAACATACACGAAAACTTAAGAGTCCATCTCCTAAGTTCCGATAGGACTTGTGACCTACGTCTGCATCCCGTTCTTATCACTAAATTCCAGAAATTAACAGTCGAGATCACGTCGCACATGTCCCAGACGAGACGACGCCGCATGTGTCCCCTTGACAGGTGAGTAGTACACGCCCAACTAGTGTCTGTCCTTACTAATCATCCTAAATTAATTTCTTAATTCATCAACTTACCCGATTCTAATTGCTTTATTATCACAACTTCTACTTTCTAAATTAATTAAACTGTGCTCCTAGTTTCCACTTTCATCCTTCAACTAGTTTACATAACTAATTTGACTTAATTCACTAACTAGGTTCTAAGTGAATCCAACCCAATTGAATCTCCACAAGTCTCATCTTGATTTAGTTAGGGTTCAACTTAGCCTCCAATCATGCTAAGAGTTGACCCACACATGCACCAAACTAGCGCACTCAATGTGCACCACACTTCACAACAAGTATGCATATAAGCATGCATTGATTATATACATACCCATGCATAACTGTATTTCATCTAACACCGCATTCCACGCTTATTAAAATTGTTTCCATACTAGGATATTGCATACATGTGTATGTACTACCTCACATCCACATAATGGTAAATACCTTAGTTTGCAACTTATTCATAGGTGGTTAATTTCCTAGAATTCTTATTGTATATGTGCATTTAGACATTTCATCAAGCACTTTACATACCAACTTTCCATTGCAAAATTTTCATAACAAGACCCTAATTAAATTATGCATTCTCATATAATTGTCTTTGCGTTACAAGTTCTAGTAATGACATCGTCTCCTTTTTAACAATTTCATCTACTACAATCTTCGTTCACTTTTTATTGCTATTTTGCTAAACATGAGTTTTAGGCATACAACACTTCTAAGCATACATGTTTCAATCTACTAGCAATTTTCACATCAAACAACGACTAAACTACTAATGAGAATCGACATTCAACAATAAATCAACTAGTTTAGTAATAAGGTGAGGAGGACGCCTACTATGAATTTTTCTACTACTACAAACATGATTTCTTATACATAACATATACTATACTTAGTGTAATCAACCTATTTCACATACACACATACAACAATTTCTAGCAAACCATCAATCATTAAATTCATAAATTGAACACAAAAGGAATGGAGAATACCCACTTTGATTTGTTTGCAAGCTTCAAGTTGCTATCTTCTCCTCCTTGCTCCTTGATTCTTCCTTGACTTCTTGCTCCAATAATAGTAGTAGTAGTAAAGTAGTAGAAGTAGTAGTAAGCAGTTGAAGTAGTAGTAGGTAGTAGTAGTAGTAGTTGAAGTGGCAGTAGAATTAAATATCAGTAGTAGTAGTAGTTAACTGCAGTAGAAGAAGTAATAGACAGCAGTAGCACTAGTAAAAATAGTATTAAACAGTAGCGGTAGTAGAAGTAATAGCAGGTAGTAGTAGAAGTGGTAGTAAGTAGTAGTAGAAATAGTAGTAGTAAATATATAGAGAAAGAAAGGTGGAAAGAAAGCTACTGCTGCTATTGCTGTCGGCTGCAAAAAGAGAAGGAGAGAAAGAGGTAGTAGGGTGTGGAAAGGTGTAGAATGCTTAGGTGTCCTCACCTTTTACACTTAGCCCCTTAAACTTCATTTATTTACACTTAACCATGGATAACCATGTTGGGTTGGGCTTTAAGAAAGAATTGTTGGGCCCTTTTTTTAAAAAAAGGAAAACATATTAGGCTTTTAAAAAAATAGCCATACAAACATAAAAATAATAGTGTAGTGTATGAAAAAAAATAACAATGTCAATGCATATATATATATAACAATGCATATATATTTGTATATTTTTATTAGAAATAAAAGAAAAACAAATGTTATTAACCATAAATACTAGGGGTATTACAGGCTCAATATAATGTCGGACAAGACTTTATCAGCTTAAGCATTTGGGTTAAGTGGTTATTGACAGAACCATGCAAAAAATTCAATCATTGATAAACCTAAAGCTAACCAGAAGATCATGCAGATTAGGGCTTCAATCATACATCATACTAGATACATCATACATTTACTTCGGGTATGAATATTTGAAATAATCAAACCCTGCCCCGACCAATACCAATCCTAGTAACATTATGCATCAATTACGTTCTCCTTCACAACAGGTAACCTGACGCTATCATCCACACATCTAGATTCTAGCGGGACCTCAACTGACTTCAATTGAGGCTTGAAGATATAAAAGATCTACACTCGTGATGTTAATGCCTTTCTAAACTGAAGATAACCATGTCTAGGCACACTTGCATAAGTTGAATAAGAAGAATAAAAGGAAAACGTGGCACTACAACAACTAAGCCACCTAAGCAAGTCAAAGATAGTTCAGATAACTGTGAGTTTTTGGTGCCAAACTGTGTGTGAGATGTTAAGATAAATCAGAGAGATAAAAACAATACTGAATATTGAATTGAGAAATAACTGAGTACAATATCTCCTATATATAGGAGTGAACCAAATCCAAAATTAGCCCAATACCCAATATAGGACTATAATATCTAACACCCCCCCTCAAACTCATGGTGGGTCAAATAGAATGAGTTTGCCTACTAAATATCGAAATCTCTGAATAGTATGAGATTTGGTGAAGAAGTCATGCGTCTGCTCTGATGAGGTAATAGAATGAAGAAAAATGATCCCTACTTCAAAGTACTCACGAACATAATGACAATCAATCTCTATATGCTTCGTTCGCTCATGAAAGACTGCGTTGCTTGCAATGTGTAGTGCACTCCGGTTATCACAATGAAGAGGAGTAGGTCCTGAAAGAGTGACACCCATATCTGATAAAAGCCAACGAACATGAACAATCTCTCTAGTAGTAGCTGTCATTGCTCTGTACTCAACTTCAGTCGAAGAACATGCAACAACTGCCTGTTTCTTACTTCGCCATGAGATCAGCGAATCACCAAGAAATAGACAGAAACCAGTGGTAGACCGTTTGGTAGTAGGATCACCTACCCAATCTGAATCAGAATATGCACTCAGCTCTAGTTTGGATGTAGCAGGCATGAATAATGAGCGAGTAATGGTGCACCGACGATATTTGAGAATCCGAAGAAGAGCACCGTAGTAAATTGATGTAGGAGCAGAAACAAATTGACTGACAACACTGACTACGTGATCAATATCGGGTCTGGTCATGCATAAGTAGACAAGCTGTCCGACAATCTGTCTGTATCTAGTGGGATCAGGAAGGAGCTCACCATCAGTGGGACGAAGCTTCACATGAAGCTCTAAGGGTGTATTGGCTGATCGACTGTCAGAAAGGCATGCAGTGGTGATAATATCTGATGTGTATTTCTGTTGAGAGACGAGTATCCCCCGAGATCCATGAGCAATCTCTAGGCCCAGAAAATAACGTAGTCTGCCAAGGTTTTTCATATGGAACTACTAATGAAGGTATTTCTGGGTGGATGTAATGCTCGCAGAGTCATCCCCAGTAATGATCATATCGTCAACATAGAGTAGTAGAAGTACCCTCCCCTGCGGTGATGACCGCATAAACATAGAATGGTCCTGAGAACTCTGACTAAAACCAGTCTTGGTGATGACAAGGCGAAAACACTCAAACCAAGCTCGAGGGGCCTGCTTCAAACCATATATAGCCCGACGCAACCGGCAAACATAACGAGGAGTAGGGAGGCCAGGAGGAGAATCTATATAAACAACCTCAGATAAGGTACCATGAAGAAAAACGTTCTTCACGTCCATCTGGTATAACGGCCATAGGCGAATGGCTGCAACAGCAAGAAGAGTGCGAACAGTAGTCATCTGTGCAGCAGGATCAAAGGTCTCATCATAATCAATGTCATGCTCCTGAGTAAATTTCCGGGCTACTAGACGAGCCTTGTGCCGCTCAATAGATCCATTAGATTGATATTTGACCTTGAAGATCTACTTGCAGCTAATAGGCTGAACGCCCTCTGACAGAGGAACAACATCCCAAGTGCTAGTCTGATCAAATGCACTAAATTCCTCTGCAATAGCTTTCCTCCATTCAGGATATTGAATTGCGTATTGATAGGTTCTGGGCTCACGTATAGAGTGTATAGCAGTGAGATATACATGAAACTATGGTGAGTAGGAAGCTAGGGTGGCAAAACCAAACTGGTCAGAAGGACCAGTGGCATCAGATGTATAACGTGTCGGAGGAATACCAGAAGTGGAACGGGTAGACTGACGAAGAGGTGGTGGACTGACAGGATGTGGGGGTGAGGACGGTGGAGTAGGTGCATGTGTCGGTGGAAAAGTAGGTGGGGTGGGTGCTTACTGCTGTGGGAATGCAGGTGGTGTTTCGGTAGGGGGAACAATAGGTGTAAAGACAGCAGGAGATGTGAATGAAATCAGAGGAGTGGGATCAAAAGGAACGCGGAAAGATGAAGTCGAGGGGCTAGCAACAACGGGGGAATCGAGAAATCTAGTATTCTTAGGGAGAGTCAGGTAGTAAGGGGAGTCTTCCACAAAGGATACATGTCGAGAAATGCGGACACGAACCGCTGATGGATCAAAACAACGATAACTTTTGTGTTTGGGACTGAGACCGAGGTGAACGCACTTAGCAGCACGAGCGGAGAGCTTCGTGCGCTCAGTGGAAGGGAAAAGGACGTAACAGGTGCACCCAAAGGTACGGAGCATACTGTAGTCGGAAGGTGAGTGATAAAGAGCCTCATAAGGCGTGATACCAGCTAGGGCAGACAATAGAGTAATGTTAATGAGACTAACAGAGGTCATGATAGCTTCAGCCCAGAAAGAACGAGTGGAAGAGGAGAGTAAAAGAGCGCGAACCGTCTCAAGGATGTGACGATGCTTGCGTTCAGCTACACCATTCTGCTCATGTGTGAGAGGGCATGATTGCTGAAAAATGGTGTCGTAAGACTGAAGGATCGATCTCATAGTGGTAGAAGTGTACTCACGTGCACCGTCCGATCGAAAAGTCTTAATGTGCACACCGAACTGAGTGTGAATCATAGTTGTAAAGAACCGGTAAATATCAGGTATCTCAGATCGTTGACGCATAAGAAAAACTCATGTATATTTAGTGAAGTCATCGATGAAGGCAACATAATAGAGATAGCCTTTCCACGAAGATACGGGAGAGGGTCCCCATATGTCAGAATGAACAAGTTGAAAAGGATGAGTGGTTTCAGAAGTTCTTTAGTGACTAAAGGGTAGGGTAATATGTTTGGCCAAATAACAACCCTGACAATCAGATAAATGTTTAAAAGTGAGAGAACCAAGGGCACCACTGCGAGCTATAGTCTGGAGTCGTGATGCGCTAATATAACATAAACGTCTGTGCCACAGATCAGCATCAGAGAAAACAATACCGGCAAAACTAGGAGAATGATGTGCACAAAGAAAATCTAGATAATATAGATGACTCTGACGACTAGCACGCACAAACTCCTCACCGGAAGAGAAATCAGTAATAGAACAACTTAAAGAGTCCAAAGTAACGACAAGACCACGATCGCACAACCCACTAATAGAAATAAGGTTTATTGATAAATAAGGAGCATAAAGAACATTTGGTAATATAAGAGTGGAAGAGCTAATTGTCCCTGAGTGTGTAATAAGAAGTGGTGAGCCATCAGCTGTGTGTAGAGATGGAGAGTGAGAGGGAAGTGTTGTGCAGGTGGTGAATAGTGTCTGATTACTAGTGAAATAATGTGATGTACCAGAATCTAAAATCCAGAACGAATTCATACCGGGAGAGACAGAAAGTGCAGAAGCAGAGAAGCCAACATTGATAGACTGATCCATAAGCTATATTTCTAGCTGAGTGAGGCGTTGCTGAAGATTAGCCCAATCAGTAGGAGACGACAACGCTAGAGTGACGGGCATGGTCGAGGATGTGAGGCACGAAGTACTGTGAGGAGAAATAAGACTAGCGCTGCTGTGACTGAGAGCACAATGTGAAGGGAGATGCTGCTGGTGTCTGGATCGGGGTAAGGAGCAGGGCGGTGCTATTGGTGTCGGAAGTAGAGGTGAGGTAGGGTGAGGAATGATGTTAGGAGAAGGTAGGAGCCGGAGGCAGACTGAAAGTGGCGTTGCTGCTGTTTGAATATGGAGGAACGAGAGGCGATTGCATCGGGGAAGTCAGTGGAGGCGGAATATGTAGGAAAGACTGAGATTCCATCAAGTAGTAGTACCTGTATATATATATATATAATAATAATAATAATAATATTTTTTTTTCAGAATTTTTTTTTTCCGGATTTTTTTTAACAGAGAAAGAAACAAAAAGGGGAGAGGCGGCTAGGGTTTCAGCATTGGATACAATTTAGAAAATAAAGTAAAGACTGATATTCCATCTGATAAAATCAGACAAAAAAAAAAATCAAGGTCGACGAGGTGCATTGCGGTGGAGTAGCAGCGGCTCGACGGGAGCATGAGGGGGAAGGCAACGGAAGCAGCGGACGATCGGGGATGGCTTCGACGGGATCGACGACGGGGAGAGATTCAGTCGATGATGGAGGACGGGGGTCGAGGTGGGTTCGGTCGATGATAGTGGTGGTCGGTGGCTGAGGATGAGGACTCGACGACGGCAGCGCGAGGTGCAGTAGCGACGGGGGATCACGACCCGTGGCTGTGGCTCGACGGAATAGTTGGGGCCCGTGAGAATGGTGGGTCTGCTGCTCGGAGATGGTGATGATGGTGTAGTTGCGACGGAGAATAGTTGGAGAGACCGTCTTCTCTTGTCTTCTTTTCTTCAGTTTTTTTTTTGGCTGTTGGTTTGAGGAATTTTTGGATGGGAAAAGGAACCCTAATTTCTTGTAGGAGATTTCTTAAGCTATGATACCATGTTAAGATAAATCAGAGAGATGAAAACAATACTGAATATTGAATTGAGAAATAACTGAGTACAATATCTCCTATATATAGGAGTGAACCAAATCCAAAATTAGTCAAATACCCAATATGGGACTATAATATCTAACAGGAGGAAATAGCCTCAATTAATATCCTACAGCATTAAGTGTTACATGTCGATTCCAGAGGAAATTAAGAATAAATTCCCAAATAAATAATTAAGTATTTAGCACATGCACATCTAATATGGAACTACAAGTTGGCCTACCATACCATGTGGACAATCATGTTGCTTATCCAACTACACATATGCTCTAAAATTCCTCAGTCACGTTTTCAAATTTTTAATTTGTTTCTACTCATAGATTCATACTCTTCATCTTAATGTCGAACTTATTTGTTACATGAGTTTACACAAAAATTAGGACTAAAGACCAATTGAATAGGTCCTACAGATTTGGGGTTGTTAATCGAACTGAATGAGCCAAACATTGAGTTGTTCCAGCATGTTCATTTATTTAATCGAGCCTAAGATTTGTGTTCAAGCTTGTTTTGATTAAATGATCAAACGAGCTCGAGCGAGCTTTTGATGAGCGCAAGCCAAGCTCGAGCATCTTTCAAGCTTTTTCCAGTTTGCTAAGGTACCACTAGTAACACATACATTTTAACAATATAATAAGTAAAAAGCCAATAGCATTTACAATAATTACATATTTAAATTAATTTATTGAAAATTATAATAGAAACTATAGTTTTCTTATATTGCAATGATTCATATATGTATTATAAAATACTTATAGAGAGAAGGAGAGAATCTTTAGAATATACCATTACATATATGTAATGCAATTTTACTTATCAGTGAAGCTTAAACATAACCCTAAGTAGAGAATTTTTCAAGAATATCAAAAGATTAAGTTTACCAACAACTAGTGCTGATCAAAAGATCATGGATGCAGCATGTGTATGGATATTCAATTAAAACTTAAAACTAGTAATTGATTTGATGGATTTTCAATAAATGAAATAAGATTAACAAGCTCAATTAAAGATTCAACCTGAACAATCAATAATTATACCTAAGTGTCCTTAGCAAATAAAATATTCAATAATGATTCGTACGCTAATTGGCAAGTAGAAGCACACACTCAATATTTGTGGACGACAGTAAATTCAAATAATATTCTAGAGATGACAAGCAATATTTGTGGACGACAGTAAATTCAAATAATATTCTAGAGATGACAAGCAATATCACAAATAATGGAGAATGGAAAGAAATTATCGGGGTTCGATGAACGTGTTGTCACGGACGAAGAGGAAGAAGATTGTAATCGCCACAGTCACCAGCGTTGTACTCCTCCACAAATCAGCCCTCTTGATATGAAGATTAGGGTTATGGGTGAGGATTTGGGAATTAGGATTTTGAATTGGAAATTTAGGGATTAGGGTTTCGGGCTTGAGGGGATTTTAGGATTAGGGTTCCGAAGTTGAGGGTATTTGGAGAGTATGGTGTAATTTAGGGCTTTTCACAAACCCTAATAATTTCTTAGAATTTCTCACAAACTCTAATGTTCTCTTATGGTCTCACACACATAAGAGGAGAATGAAGAGCAACAACTCAACACACAATAAACTTTTTAATCAATAATAGCATACCTTCTCATTATTCTCAAGGCCTATGATGAGGACATCTTTACAGTTTAGGATTTTTATTTTATTTCCATTTTATGTAATCTTTTTTGTAATTTTTAAATTCTGAGAATATTTTGGAGATGTGTTTCAAGATGTAATTGAGCCTATTTAAAGGCCCTGAGATGAATGAGAAAGAGATGCCATTATTGATTAAAAAAAAAAACTGTGTTGAGTTTTTGCTCTTCCTTTCTCTCCTTTGTGTGATACAATTGAGATCCAAATTAGGGTTTGTGATAAATCCTAATCCAATTTTAGAATTAGTGATTAATTCTAAAATCTACCACAAAATTAAAATTCCCAAATAAACCCAATTTCCAAAACCCCCAATTTCACAAATCCCCTAACTCAACCCTAATTCCAACTTAATTACCCCCACAGCCGCTGTTCATCCCTTCCCCTATCACCCGCCTTTCTCTCTTCCTCTACTCGTCGAAACCCATAACCACCCCGCTCACCCCCTCACGCCCTGCCATCGCCTTCACCCGCCAGCACCACCGACCCCCTCGCTCGCCTCCACTGTACCGCCACCTTCGTCCCCTTCTTCCCTATCCCGATCCCCACAAAGCCAGACCTCTCCCTAGCCGTCGTCCTGCCATCGTCAACCCCCTATCGTCGGCGCCGCCTCTCGGCGCCACCTGAAACTCCGGCTCCATCCTTTTTCCCTTTCGGCGACAACTGCACTCCCGACCTCCCTTCCCCTTTCCATCGGCCGCTCGCCATCAGTCCCGCCGTCAACACTGCGCCGAGACCCACCAGACCATATTCGTCAGCCATTGCTCTGGAGATTCTTGCTGCCAATATTGTCGATTTGATTGCTGTGCTCTTCGCCGCTGCCCAACTCCAAGATCTACGCTGGTTGTCTACGCATTTGGTATACTCTTTCCACTACTAATATTTGTATTTTACTGCCTTATCATCTAGTATATTATCTGATTTGACTGTCGACCACAAAATACTGAGATTGAGTGATCCACATGCTAGATTAGAGTACGAATTGGTATTGCACTTTTTACTTGCTAAAACACGTAGGGATTTACTTATTGATTATAAATTTGAATTATTAATTGGGACTGTATTATTTGATTCAATTCTTGAAAACCCATCAACCTGTTAACTGTTAAAATTTCCACCTTAGATCCGTACTTTCATGTTGGTAAAATTAACCCATTAAAATTCTTGGAAAATTCTCTATTTTAGGGTTGATTTTACATCATTTTGGTGTCAGAGCAAAGGTTCTTAAAACCTTAGTTCTTGCATCGTAGGCATCATTTTTTGCATTCATTTAGTATCGTGTAGTCTTTTATTTTATTTTATTTATTTTATTTTAGTTTAGTCCAGAATCATTTAAAAAAAAAAGAAAAAGAAAAAAAAAAATTAGGACACACACGACGCCTAGCTTCTACTTTTGGTGAATGCGTCTTCGCAGCACCATCACAGACCCTGAAGAGCCTTTCCTAGCCCTTCCCAATCACCCAATTAGGAACCCTAGACTTTCCAGACCTGAAATGGACAATCCTGATATTTCCGCTACCCTAGCTGCCATCCAAGCAACTCTTGCCAATATCAATCAGAGGCTTGAGAAAGTGGAGCTAAATCAAAACATTGTCCCTGAGCTTCATGGCCATCGTCAGATCCCTCAAGGGAATGTTCATGACGATCGACGTCAAGAACGTGACCCTGACGAACCATATAAAAAGAACGTTAAGGCTGACGTTCCCCAATTTGAAGGCCACATGGAACCCCAAGCTTACCTTGATTGGGTCCGTGCCATGGACCACTATTTTGTGTGGTTCGACATGAGCGAAGCCCTTAAAGTTAAATTTGCAACTATGAAATTAACGGGTAAAGCTCAACAACATTGGACCAATCTTGAACATGCCCGCAGAGGCCGAGGCCTGGCACCCATAGCCACTTGGGAGGCCATGAAAGAGAAGCTCACTGAGAGGTATGTACCGCTATCGTTCCACACCCGACTGCTAGATTCGTGGAACCTATTGTATCAAGGAAGTAAATCCACACAAGAATATGTCGATAAATTTGATGACTTCCTTATTCGGTGCAATGCGTTAGGTAAAGAGAGTGAAGAACAAACTCTCTCTAGGTTCAGAGCTGGACTACGAGCTGACCTTAGGAACGAGCTAATCTATAGAAACGTGGACTCAATAGCAGCAGCCTACGCCCTAGTCCTCGACATGGATTCTCTTAAAGCTAGTTCTCATTCTAGGTCCAGCGACTCGAGAGATCATTCCTCTAGAATGACCTCTACTGACCCCTCTAGACCTGAGCACTCCTCTCCTCAGTACCCTAACAAGTCTTACCCCAGCAAACCTAATTCAAATTTCAATTCACATAGAGATGAACATAAGGGTAAGAACACCGAAAGAGATTACAGTAAGATTGACCCTCTCACTAAGTGCTATAAATGTAAGGGATACGGTCATGTTGCTGGCAACTGTCCCAGTCCCAGTAGGATTAATATAGTAGATGGTACCGCAGTCATCGCTGATGAGCCCAATAATGAGTTTATTTATGAACCTAATATAAGTGATGACTTTGATGAAAAAGAGGATGACCAGTCTCTCAATTGTATTCAGCCTGTTCAGTCACCTCCATTGAGTATTCCTGAGTCACTCATTCCTTCCCAAGTCACCTGGCAGCCCATAGATTTTACCCCTGTGTTAGAACATCACAGAGTCACAGAGTCTGCACCCACATTTGCATATAACATTCATGACTTGCATAGAGAAATTTCCAAGGAACTTAATGAGAATAATTTTAACTACAAGTTAATAGCAGATACTAGAAGGAAATTTATAACTTTTGATATTGGTGACGAAGTGATGGTTCGGATTCATCCGGAACGGTTTCCTGTTGGACCCATTAAGAACTTGAGCATACGTGCTGCAGGCCCATTTAAGATTCTACATGCAATCAATAATAGTACCTATGTCGTTGACCTTCCTGAAGGTTTTGGCATAAGTAAAATTTTCAATATTGAGGATCTAGTACTTTATGAAGGCTCAAAATTCAACCCTAGAAATTTTCTTATAGATGAGCCTACCCTACAGCCTAATGGTGAGATTCCCCCATTACCTCCACTACCAGATATTACTTACCCATCGACCGAAGAATTGGATAATATTTTAGATGATCAGATAATCTCTACTAGAGATGGTGGTATGCACAAGTATTTGGTAAGGTGGAAAAATAAGCCGAAGTCGGATGACACTTGCAGTGATCGTGAGGGGCTCCCGCAACTGGATCCAGATCTTTTGGAGCACGATGACATGATCACTGGTTTTGACTCGACTGGGTCGAGCTCTCTCCCACCCGGAGAGAATGATGAGGACATCTTTACAGTTTAGGATTTTTATTTTATTTCCATTTTATGTAATCTTTTTTGTAATTTTTAGATTCTGAGAATATTTTGGAGATGTGTTTCAAGATGTAATTGAGCCTATTTAAAGGCCCTGAGATGAATGAGAAAGAGATGCCATTATTGATTAAAAAAAAAACTGTGTTGAGTTTTTGCTCTTCCTTTCTCTCCTTTGTGTGATACAATTGAGATCCAAATTAGGGTTTGTGATAAATCCTAATCCAATTTTAGAATTAGTGATTAATTCTAAAATCTACCACAAAATTAAAATTCCCAAATAAACCCAATTTCCAAAACCCCCAATTTCACAAATCCCCTAACTCAACCCTAATTCCAACTTAATTACCCCCACAGCCGCTGTTCATCCCTTCCCCTATCACCCGCCTTTCTCTCTTCCTCTACTCGTCGAAACCCATAACCACCCCGCTCACCCCCTCACGCCCTGCCATCGCCTTCACCCGCCAGCACCACCGACCCCCTCGCTCGCCTCCACTGTACCGCCACCTTCGTCCCCTTCTTCCCTATCCCGATCCCCACAAAGCCAGACCTCTCCCTAGCCGTCGTCCTGCCATCGTCAACCCCCTATCGTCGGCGCTGCCTCTCGGCGCCACCTGAAACTCCGGCTCCATCCTTTTTCCCTTTCGGCGACAACTGCACTCCCGACCTCCCTTCCCCTTTCCATCGGCCGCTCGCCATCAGTCCCGCCGTCAACACTGCGCCGAGACCCACCAGACCATATTCGTCAGCCATTGCTCTGGAGATTCTTGCTGCCAATATTGTCGATTTGATTGCTGTGCTCTTCGCCGCTGCCCAACTCCGAGATCTACGCTGGTTGTCTACGCATTTGGTATACTCTTTCCACTACTAATATTTGTATTTTACTGTCTTATCATCTAGTATATTATCTGATTTGACTGTCGACCACAAAATACTGAGATTGAGTGATCCACATGCTAGATTAGAGTACGAATTGGTATTGCACTTTTTACTTGCTAAAACACGTAGGGATTTACTTATTGATTATAAGTTTGAATTATTAATTGGGACTGTATTATTTGATTCAATTCTTGAAAACCCATCAACCTGTTAACTGTTAAAATTTCCACCTTAGATCCGTACTTTCATGTTGGTAAAATTAACCCATTAAAATTCTTGGAAAATTCTCTATTTTAGGGTTGATTTTACATCATTTTGGTGTCAGAGCAAAGGTTCTTAAAACCTTAGTTCTTGCATCGTAGGCATCATTTTTTGCATTCATTTAGTATCGTGTAGTCTTTTATTTTATTTTATTTATTTTATTTTAGTTTAGTCCAGAATCATTTAAAAAAAAAAGAAAAAGAAAAAAAAAAATTAGGACACACACGACGCCTAGCTTCTACTTTTGGTGAATGCGTCTTCGCAGCACCATCACAGACCCTGAAGAGCCTTTCCTAGCCCTTCCCAATCACCCAATTAGGAACCCTAGACTTTCCAGACCTGAAATGGACAATCCTGATATTTCCGCTACCCTAGCTGCCATCCAAGCAACTCTTGCCAATATCAATCAGAGGCTTGAGAAAGTGGAGCTAAATCAAAACATTGTCCCTGAGCTTCATGGCCATCGTCAGATCCCTCAAGGGAATGTTCATGACGATCGACGTCAAGAACGTGACCCTGACGAACCATATAAAAAGAACGTTAAGGCTGACGTTCCCCAATTTGAAGGCCACATGGAACCCCAAGCTTACCTTGATTGGGTCCGTGCCATGGACCACTATTTTGTGTGGTTCGACATGAGCGAAGCCCTTAAAGTTAAATTTGCAACTATGAAATTAACGGGTAAAGCTCAACAACATTGGACCAATCTTGAACATGCCCGCAGAGGCCGAGGCCTGGCACCCATAGCCACTTGGGAGGCCATGAAAGAGAAGCTCACTGAGAGGTATGTACCGCTATCGTTCCACACCCGACTGCTAGATTCGTGGAACCTATTGTATCAAGGAAGTAAATCCACACAAGAATATGTCGATAAATTTGATGACTTCCTTATTCGGTGCAATGCGTTAGGTAAAGAGAGTGAAGAACAAACTCTCTCTAGGTTCAGAGCTGGACTACGAGCTGACCTTAGGAACGAGCTAATCTATAGAAACGTGGACTCAATAGCAGCAGCCTACGCCCTAGTCCTCGACATGGATTCTCTTAAAGCTAGTTCTCATTCTAGGTCCAGCGACTCGAGAGATCATTCCTCTAGAATGACCTCTACTGACCCCTCTAGACCTGAGCACTCCTCTCCTCAGTACCCTAACAAGTCTTACCCCAGCAAACCTAATTCAAATTTCAATTCACATAGAGATGAACATAAGGGTAAGAACACCGAAAGAGATTACAGTAAGATTGACCCTCTCACTAAGTGCTATAAATGTAAGGGATACGGTCATGTTGCTGGCAACTGTCCCAGTCCCAGTAGGATTAATATAGTAGATGGTACCGCAGTCATCGCTGATGAGCCCAATAATGAGTTTATTTATGAACCTAATATAAGTGATGACTTTGATGAAAAAGAGGATGACCAGTCTCTCAATTGTATTCAGCCTGTTCAGTCACCTCCATTGAGTATTCCTGAGTCACTCATTCCTTCCCAAGTCACCTGGCAGCCCATAGATTTTACCCCTGTGTTAGAACATCACAGAGTCACAGAGTCTGCACCCACATTTGCATATAACATTCATGACTTGCATAGAGAAATTTCCAAGGAACTTAATGAGAATAATTTTAACTACAAGTTAATAGCAGATACTAGAAGGAAATTTATAACTTTTGATATTGGTGACGAAGTGATGGTTCGGATTCATCCGGAACGGTTTCCTGTTGGACCCATTAAGAACTTGAGCATACGTGCTGCAGGCCCATTTAAGATAATTATAAAACTACTACATATGGCTAAAATGCCCAAAAACGAATAAAATGCTTAAATAAAGATAAATATGCTAATAAAATAGACATCATAGACACATGTGCTGATAAAAACGCCTGAGTCATCTGAATCGATGTCCTCATCACAAGCCCAACGAGCTTTTATTGAGCAAATTTCCACCTCCGAGCTTCTAGCTTATTTACAAGCCTAGAGGATACACATCTAATAAACTAATTGAAATGAAACACATTGATTGTTTGATAAATCATCCTGGTGATGTTATACCTACACAAATTTAGCTAAACACAAGCCTAATGAGCCTAATTGAGGCGAGCTCAAGCCTAAATCGGGTCGAGCCTTCTCGAGCTCTAATCAAGCCAAGCTCGAGCACGAGCCGAGCTCAAACAAAGTTTGTTCATGGACATTCCCTTATTTCAATGAACATAAAATTTTGTTCAAGCTTGTTTGCTTAATTATTTATCAATCAACGAGCACGAACAAGCTTTTATCGAGCTGAACTTCGA